>JAGKTI010027416.1:0-13266 GCA_018397915.1 Birgus latro | reverse complement strand
CTTCACAAACAAAGCATTCATGCAAAAATTTATGTTTTTTTATCAATAGGGTGTTCAGCACTTTTAGGGGAGAAAAAAATGTTGGATATTTAGGTGAGTATATTATGCAATCGATTCCACTTCACAAACAAAGCATTCATGCAAAAATTTATGTTTTTTTATCAATAGGGTGTTCAGCACTTTTAGGGGAGAAAAAAATGTTGGATATTTAGGTGAGTATATTATGCAATCGATTCCACTTCACAAACAAAGCATTCATGCAAAAATTTATGTTTTTTTATCAATAGGGTGTTCAGCACTTTTAGGGGAGAAAAAAATGTTGGATATTTAGGTGAGTATATTATGCAATCGATTCCACTTCACAAACAAAGCATTCATGCAAAAATTTATGTTTTTTTATCAATGCAAAGTCGTGCCTCACTACCCCTGCATTCTGTAAATCTAACTGATGTGAGTACGTGAAGGGTATGGTGAAGAATGGTAAAAATAAACAATGTGGTACAAAAAGAAACAATATTTTTGAGCTATACAATGAGCATAATCAGTTTATTATATGTGGGATTTTTTGGTCGAGTCATTGAGGGCTCTGTGGTGCTGCACAGCATGGAAGATCAGCTGTCGTTCTTCTTCATTCTTCGTCAGACCACTGTCTTAGTCCATTGCTAGTTTGACTGCCTGCTCAGCAGCGTCACTGACCACTTTGAGGTGGGCCATGACATCAGGAATGGGGCAGAGGTCATTGATGCTTGTCAGAGTATCTGGCTTCAAACACTGGAAGAGGTTTTTCGACTTCTGGGTGACAAACTTAGAGATTCTTAGATCTGATGCCTTATCAATCGTCTTCATGTTCAAACGGTGCAGACCCTTCTTCCTCGGCAGTGCTGTGGTCATATTTTTCAGCATTTCCTGCTTTTCCTCAGCAAAGACTTTGTCAGAATACATGGCTAGTGGAGCCAGGTCCTCACTGAGGTATCAGAAGTGGCTTTTGACTTTGTCCAGTGCCTTCTTTGCTACAACGGGATCCACCTCTTTGAATTCTTCAATCTTGTTCAGGAGATTGAGGTCATTGATTGGAGCGTCGACAGCATTTAGGGCTTCAAACCAGTGCATCACAGAGATGATGACGAGGATGACACGGATGTGTTTGATGGCCTCCTTTTGATGCCATGTGAAGGGGAAGGAGGCTGCATCCTTCTGTTGATTTCTGAAAAGGAAGATCTTGAGGCAGTAAAGGCCTTTGGCCATCCAACATGCTCTGTGGTAGGCACCTGGATGGTGAAAGGTCATCCGTGCTGGCTTCTTGCCGAGGAAAGCCAAAGACAGCTGGAGGAGCTCAGGGTAATCATCACAGGGTTGCGCACGATCCATGTGGCTGAGTTTGAAGTGTTCAATTTCCTCGGCTCTGTTGGCAATCCACGACTGAGATTTTTCATCAGATCATCATCGTAGGAACCAAAGGAATCTGTGTCAGTTTTGTTCAAGAACTCTTTGAATTGACCGAAGAGAGGAATTTCAGGACCAGAAGAAGAGAAAAAGAGGTCAGAGATCTCTGCCACTGTGAGTTCACACATGTGGTGCCTGCATGTCAAGAACAGTAGCAGGTCTTAGAGACCTCTTTCAGTGACAAAGCAAGCTCTGCTGTGAACCCTGGTGTTAGACGCTGTAGTATCAAAACAGAGCCCTGCAATCCAGGGCTACACTTCCGGCCATTCATCTAGAGTCCTTAGCACTTCCGCTCCCATTGCTTCACCCATTCCAGCAGGGATCTTAGGGATCACCAGGATCTTCTCTGTACCAATCCCTGTAACATCAGTCGCCAGGCGATCACTGCAGCTGCTACCATCGATGTTGGGCAAGAGGTTTCCATCAAAGTGAAGAAACAAGGGTGTTTGTGGATGGAATTTTTTTTTTTTTATCTTTTCAGCTATCTCAGTTCTTGATTCCTTCCGAACAGAGTGAAGAGATCCAACAGACAATGTGAGTTCCCCCACGTCAAGCCCTGCTGCGATCAAGGTGGGAGTTACCACTTGCATTGCAGCTCGCATTGAAATGAGGCATGGGTTTGAGAAGGCCAAAGAAAAATTGCAAAGTATGTTGTAGTTCCCACCAGTAGTGGAACTAAACAAGCCCTCTGCCCTTCAAGTTCCTGAAGGTTTGATTTTTCTGAACACCCTACCTCATTTATCCGGACATAACAGGACCAAGGGCATGTCTGGGTAGTGGCAGCATCCGGATAATGAACACTATTCCCCTACCATACTACCTGTACCCACTGCCAACCCATACCTAACCTATTTGTACAGTAGGTATGCTTAATTTGGCAGTGTTTTCCAGTCATTCAGACATATTAGACATCAGAACACACATAGGAATAACCAAGGTAATCCTAAACACCAAGGAAACCATGCAGAAACACCACTGAAAATAAATGACACCCTACCTAAAAATTACTGCATGTACAGTACCCCTCCTTATTTTGGCAGTGTTTTTCAGTCATTCTGCCATATTTTGACATCAAAACATACATAGGATTATCCAAAATAATTTTTAACACCAAGAAAACCATGAAAAAAAAAATGAAAACCAAAAGACACCCTACCTGTACACCACTGTATGTACAGTACCCCTCCTAATTTTGGCACTGTTTACATGTCAATCTGCCATATTTAGACATCAAAACACACATAGGAATATCCAAAGTAATGCTACCAAGAAAGCCATGGGGGGAAAAAAAAAACTGAAACCCCAAAACACCCTACTTATACACCACTATTTCTACAGTACCCCTCCTAATTTTGGCAATGTTTTCAGGTCAGTATGCCACATTTAGACATCAAAGTACACATACAAATATCTAAAGTAATGCAAAACACCAAGAAAACCGTGAAGAAAAACATTGAAAATAAAAAAACACCCCACGTATACTACATTATATGTACAAGACTTATCCTGATTTTGGCAATGTTTTCAGGTCAGTCTGCCATATTTAGACATCAGAACACATATAGGAATATCCAAAGTAATGCTGAACACCAAGAAAACCATGAAAAAATAATATTGAATACCAAAAAGCACCCGACCTATACAAGGTTGTATGTACAGTACCCCTCCTAATTTTGGCATTGTTTCTAGGTCAATCCGCCATATTTAGACATCAAAACACACATGGGATTATCCATAGTAATGCTAAACATCAAGAAAGCTTTCATAAACAACAAAAATCCACAAAAAAACTGATGACAGTTTGAAAATGTTTTGTTTGTGATGAATGATTGCTCCCGGGGCTCAAAAAAAATTCCATGGCCAAATATGCCACAGGAAATTGGCTAAATTGGTATAAATGGTATACCATCATCTTTGCTGGTGTTTATGCTCTAAGAGAAGCTAATATAAACACATAATACTGAAAAGTAAAAGTATAGAACTATAGCAATAATATAGTGTTCAGGAGTAAAACTGACATTCATATAACTTCCCACCATCCTAATGCAAAATTTTGCCAGCACCTTTCAAAAGTTTAGCATATGTCTAGATGCAGATTATCATGTGCTTTCTCGTGGTCACTTCGAAATTTCGATACGACAAATAGCAGTCGAATAAATCCCCCCAAAATTTGAAAACTCACAAGTCAGTGTTATCACCACGAAGGAGGGTAAGGAGTGAGGGGGGAGCCAGGAGGGTATGGAGGAGGGATGGGACGGGGGCAGAAACGAGGTTGTGGATAGGATTCTCCCCCTTTTGTCAACAGGTGATAGATTCATTTACCATACATTTACTCATGGCTTGTGTCTGTTAGACACCGAGTGGCCATGCAGAAGCACAACTCACCATGACCAGGGGACTTTCGACGTTCGGTAGAGAGGCGGACAGCCACTGTCACTGAACATGTACAGTACTCGTGGCATGTGGTCTGTGTTCGATGGAGGTGGCAGTTGGGAAAGACTCAGCCCTTGTTGCCACGCGATATTGGACACGGCTTGCGGGTTACAGTCGTACAACTTAGGTGCTGGAGGTTCGTTGGGAGTGATAGGACAAGCACACAACTTTGACCATTAAGTAAAGGGGCAGATGGACATTTTAGCTCTGGTTACAGGTTATGGACTACTTCCCGCTCACGGCTCGAGCCTAGCAGTCACAGTACCGAATGTTTAAATGTGTAGGCTGGCTGGCCGAAGTTCTCGGGAACTTTCATGTCTGGATAAATGAGGGACTACTGTATACAGTAGTCTCTCGTTTATCCGGACATCTTCATTATCCGGTTGGTGGACCTTGGTTCTATTAAACCATCATCTGAATTTGCTATTATCTGAACCTAAAAGTCCCCGAGAACTTCAGCTGGCCAGCCAACATGTTCAAATATTCGGTATCGTGGCCGCTGGGCTCGAGGCATGAGCGGAAGGTAGGCTGTAACCCACAACCAGAGTATCCATCCATCCCTATACTGAATAGTCAACGTTGCACACTCATCTGATCACTCCCAGCAAACCTCCAGCACCCGAGTAATATGACTGTAACCACAAGCGGTGTCAAAACATCTATGCATCCCCACCCAATGTCCAAAGTTGCACGGCTACAGGGCTAAGTCTTTCATAACTGCCCCTGAGAATGGAACACAGGCTGTAAGCCACGAGTACTCAGCGACAGCAGCCGTCAGCCCTTCTACCGAATGTCGAAAGTCCCCCGGCCACCGTGAGTTGTATTTCCGCATGGCCACATGACGTCTAACAGACCTGAAACCACAAGTAACTGTACTTTGGTAAAAACGCTTGTCTGTGTCATGACAGAAGGGGGAGAATCCTACCCACAACTTCACTTTCCCCCCCCTTCCTGTCCCTCATCCATGCCCTCCTGGCTCCCCCATCATTCCCTCAGTCCTCCTCCATGGTGATAATGCTGACTTGTGAGTTTTTAAAGTTTTTTTAAATTTATTCGACTACTATTCTATCTATCTATCTATTGCCAGACACCATAATCCCGTAAGGGGTGGCCATTTGACTTTGAGTTATTTATTTTACGGGGAGGGGCACTAACCCTCCACCAACCCACTTGTTGACACGTAGGGAGCACGTATGGTTTGGTTATATGGTTACCACCCAGCGTTGTAAATGGTTTCTTGGCTTACAGGAAACCATTTGGCTTGTCACTCAATGTATTGCCACCTGTAAAGGAAAGAAAAGCAGTAAGAAGTGACAGGAAATATAAGAGAAATAGGAAGAAAGGAGGGCAGGCACAGAAAAAGAATGATAAAGGCTAAGGAAGAAGTAGGCAGCACTACATCAACTGATGGATGATGGTCGCCACCACGACTACTATTGATTGTATCAAAAATCCGCAAAATCCACAAGAAAGCTCATGAAGTTCTGCATCTAGACATTTGCTTAACTCATGGAAGGTCTGTCTATCTATAGCCCAGTGCCCTAATCCCGCAAAGGGTAACCGCAGACAAAATGCCACCAAGTCGCTCTGTCACCCACCATTTGCCTACCCTCCCCCCAGCTCACTCCCCTCTTCATCATATACCTCTCAACTCCATCCCTCCACCTCTTCCTCAGTCTTCCCCTCCCTCTCCTGCCCTCCACCCCACCTGCATACACCCTCTTAGTCAGTCTTTCATTCATCATTCTCTCCACATGTCCAAACCACCTCAGTATATTTCTCCTAATCTTCTCAGCCACATCCACATCCACCCCACAACATTCCTTCACTTCTTCATTCATCCACCTGTCCCTCCATGTCACTTCACATGCTCCTCTCAAGTAACTCATTTCCACTGCTCTCACTCTTGTTATCCTGTAGCAAGGTCCATGCCTTGCTTCCATACGTCAGGGTAGGGATCACGATACTATCATGCAGTGACTTCTTGCCATCCTTACTCGCCTCCCTATTTCTCATCACAACTTTCAGTGAACCGAACCAACACCTTCCTTCCCTGCTGTATACACTTTCAAGTATTTCATCCCCAAAATTTCCACCCTTACTCATCACACTACCCATGTACTTGAATGCACTCAAATTCTCCATATCCTCACCATCCAACCTCACTGTGCATTCTGTGACTTCATTCCTCTCAAACACCATAACTTTACTCTTGTTCACTTTGACTTTCAGATTCCTCTTCTCACACACTGTCCCAGTTCATTCACCAAACCTTGCAACTCCCATTCATCTTCACTCAACAATACTGTATCATCAGCAAACGATAACACTGGAATCTTCCACATCTCACTCTCATTCATTAGAGCCAATCCCACATCCACTGATATGTGCTTGACTCGTGGAAGGTCTGTCTATCTATCTATAGCCCGACGCCCTAATCCCGCAAAGGGTGGCTGCAGACAAAACGCCTCCAAGTTGGTCTGTCACCCACCATTTGCCTTCCCTCCCCCCAGCTCACTCCTCTCTCCCTCATATACCTCTCAACTCTATCCCTCCACCTCATCCTCGGTCTTGCACCTCCTTTACAACCCCATCCATGTATATATTAAACAGCCATGGATACATCACACAACCCTGTTTCCCACATCGGTAGCTCGATTGGTAGAGAGTTGGCTTGCAGTCCCGAGGGACCCAGGTTCGAATCCTCGCTGGGGCAGGGAACAGTTTAAGGATTTGAATTTCATTAAATCAGGCTTTACTGATCTACCAGAAGACCCGCCGACATGTCGTAAAAATAACCCCGCTAATACCAATACACCAGTCCTGTATGAGACAGCCCTAGCATGTATTCAATATGGACGGTGGGTGTTAGCACCGAAGTGGTGACATGTAGAGGTGTATGGTATGTAGGAGGACGGCTGGGCCTTGATAGCAGGCTGTAAAGCCTATGCCCAGAGTTGAACACATAAATAAATAAAAAAATAAAAAAAATTCAGATCAAAGATCTCACTCAGCTCACCATCCACTCGCAGAGTAGCCCCAACTCCTTCATACATACTTTTCACAGCACTCAACGATTTCCCCTCCACTCCATATTTTCTTAATACCTTCCACATACCTTGCCTGTCTATTCTGTCATAAGCTTTCTCCAAGTCCATGAAGGCAGCATACACTTTCTTTCCCTTCTCTTGATACTTCTCCACTAAACATCTTAGAACAAATATCTGATCTACACACCCTTTTCCCTTCCTAAATCGCCCTTGTTCTTTTCCAGCTAACTCCTCTGTTATATGCCTAACCCTATCAATAGGTATTTTACCATATATTTTTCCAGTTACACTAAGAAGGCAAATACCCCTATGATTACTACATACTTCTCTCTCCCCTTTTCCTTTATATAAAGGAACAATTATACCTGAATTCCAGTCCTCTGGAACCCTTCCCTCTACCCAAGCCAGTCTACACAACTTCCATATCCACTCCACAACAATTTAACCTCCATACTTCAACATTTCACCACACACTCCATCAATTCCTGGGGCCTTTCCCATCTTGATCTTTATTGCTTCCACTACTTCTGCCCTGCTGATCTCTTCCTCCCTCCTCTCACCTCTTTTTCTCCCAGCCATTCCCCAACCACTTATACTTGCACTGCTTTCACTCTCTACATTCAGCAAATTCTCAAAGTGGTCCTTACATCTCCTCAATTTGTCTCTCTTCTCCACCAGCAATCTGTTATTCCCATCTTTCACTCCCCTACTATATCCCCTTTCACACTGTCTTACTTTCTTTACCTCCTTCCAAAACAATTTCTTACTCTCCCTCCATTTTACACTCATATTCCTCCCAAACTCCTCATCCACTTTCTTCTTACTCTCCTTCACCAGTCTCTTCACCTCCCTTCTCCAGCTCACATATACCTCTCTCTTCTCTCTCTCATCTTCTCCCTTACCTCTGCTAGCTAGCCATTCATTATATGCCTTCTTCTTTTGTTCTACAGCTCGTTTCACCTCATCATTCCACCATGCTGTCCCTTGCACACCCCTGCATCTCCTCCTCACTCCACAAACCACCTCACACGCTGTGCCTATCTCTTCCGTGAAAATCTTACATACATCCTCCACCCCTTCCATCTGCTCTAACTCATACCTTCCCAATCTTTCTTCCACTATCTTATACTCTGCCATTTCCTCACTATCTTGTAACTTCTCCACACTTCTCACAGGAGCTATTTCCTCCTGTCTTCCCCTTGGTCTCTTCACCCACTTTCTTTGCAGCCTTACGTGATGGTCAGAGATTCCATTCCCCCACCCTCTCCACACTCTTGCATCCAACACTTGTCTTCTCATTCGCTCATCCACACACACATAATCTATCATTGCCTTTCATTCAACAAGTTCACCATCCATCCTCCTCATGACTCTCCATGTATACCTGTGGATCATGCTGGCAAAATTTTGCGCTTCGATGGTGAGAACCTATATGAAGGTTGGTTTTACTCCTGATCATTTATTCTCACTGCATTTCTCTACTTGTACCTATCAGTTTTATGTGTTTTTATAAGCTTACCTTGTAGTATAAACACCAGCAAAGATAATGGTATACATTTATATCATTATAACCAATTTCTGGTGGCATATTTGGCCATGGATTTTTTTTTAGCCCTGCCCTGGGAGCAATCCCTCATCACAGATAACCGATTTTCAAACCATCTTCAGTTTTTTTTTTTGGGGGGGGGGAGGGATTTTTGTTGTTTATGCATTGTTTTCTTAATGTTTAGTATTAATATGGATAATTCTATGGGTGTTTTGAGGTTCCAAGATGGCAGAATGACCGGAAAACAGTGCCAAAATTAGGAGGGGTACTGTACAGACACTAGCAGATAGGTAGGATGTTTGTTTGTTTTTTTCATAGTTTTCTTGGTGTTTAGCATTACTCTGGATATTTCAATGTGTGTTTTGATGTCTAAATATGGCAGATTGACCTGAAAACAGTGCCAAAATTAGGAAGGGTACTGTACATACTGTAGTGTAAAGGTGGGGTGTTTTTGGTTTTCAGTGTTTTTTGCATAGTTTTCCTGGTGTTGAAATTTATTTTGGATAATCCTATGTATGTTTTGATGTTAAAATATGGCAGAATGACTGAAAAACACTGCCAAAATAAGGAGGGGTAATGTACATACAATAGTGTAAAGGTAGGGTGTTTTTTGGTTTGAAGTGGTTTTTCTGCATGGTTTTCTTGGTGTTTAGCATTACTCTGGGTATTCCTATGTGTTCTGATGTCTAATATATCTGAATGACTGGAAAACACTGCCAAATTAAGCATAGGTACAGTACTGTACAGATAGGTTAGGTATACGTTGGATGTTGGCTATAGATAGGGTCTGGGTATGGTAGGGGAATAGTGTTCATTATCTAGATGTTGCCACTACCCGGACATACCTTTGGCTCTGTTATGTCCGGATAAATGAGGGATTACTATATGCAGTATTTATATATATACGAGTATATATATATTTACAGTAATCTCTCTACTTTTCAGACGACCACTATCCGGTTACCTCACTGTTCGGACATCGTAGGCTGATGTTCGAAACCCAAAGATGCCGAAAAATTGCAAAAAAAGAGAAAAAATCCGATTTTTTTCAACCCGTAAGTTTGATTTAGGCGCGTGGCGCCGAACGGCCTTGTTTACATTCACATTCCCATTGTCTCCCCCTCCCGCCACTCCGACAGTTGTCTCTGAACTGCCGTGAGTTTTTGTTTAAATAATCATAATTCACAGTGCTAAGGATTAAGTGCAGTTCAACACTGGATTACTGTGCATGCTTCAAGAGCATTTTCACCACTATCAGAGCTTTAGAGGTGGGGTAAACAGCCACCACGGACATATAAGTACACAGTCAGCTGCCAAATATTTTCCATAATCACTTCTAAATCCTCATTCTCTGGTTACATTTTATTTACTTCATGCTTTGTGTCCCATATTTGAGTGCACAGGCTGTGAAAGAGGTGGTTTTCTCAGTGATCACCATGTCTCTTACATACATTCACTATCTAGTCAACTGGTGAACATTTTTGCCCTACACACCTCTAAATCATAATTTTTCTAGTTACATTTCATTTACTTCATGCTTTGTGTCCCATATTTGAGTGCACAGGCTGTGAAAGAGGTGATTTTCTCAGTGATTACTATGTCTCTTACATACATTCACTATCTAGTCAACTGGTGAACATTTTTGCCCTACACGCCTCTAAATCATAATTTTTCTGGTTACATTTTATTTACTTCATGCTTCATGTCCCATATTTGAGTGCACAGGCTATGAAAGAGGTGATTTGCTCAGTGATTACTTGTTTCTTACATACTTCCACTATCTAGTCAACTGGTGAACATTTTTGCCCTACTCACCTCTAAACCATAGTTTTCTGGTAACAATTTATTTATTTCATGCTTTGTATAGGAGATTAGTGAGAGATTGATGAGAAGGAGGACATATGTACCTAGGAGGAAATATGGAAGCTGGGGAACCAATAAGTAAGGGATGCCTTTTATAGTGAGATGAGGAGAATGGTGGCTGAACAGGAAGCCGTAGATAGAGGCGTTAATGAACAGTGTAGAGCCCTTAAGAACAACCTCTTGAGAGTTACCGATGCAATATGCGGTTGGACAAGAGGCCCACCAAGACAAAAAGTAACTTGGTGGTGGGATGAGGGTGTAGATGCTGCAGTTAAGGAGAAAAGAAGGCTTTTCCGGGAATGGAAGAAGGGTGGTAACAGGGAGGAGTACTTGGCTGCCAAGCGCAGGGCTAGAAGAGAGGTATACAGGGCGAAGTCTGAGTCACAGAGACTTTTACTTGATAATCTAAATCATGGAGAAAGGAAAAATACAATTTTTAAGGTGGCACATCAGGTGAAGAGGGATAATCGGGACATTGTAGGTGAGCAGTGTGTGAAGAATGATGATGGAAGGGTAGTGGTGAACAGTGAGGATATTAAAGATGCATGGAGAGAGCATTATAGCTGGTTGTTGAATAAGGAGTTTGATTGGGATAGAGAAGATTTGGATCCAGCTGATCCAGTGTTTGGCCCTTGGCCTTTGATTGACGCTGCTACTGTGAGTCAGGCAATAGGCAGGATGCGGGTGGGGAAGGCGGCAGGTGTGTCTGGGTTGACTGCCGAAATGCTGAAAGTCTCTGGAGATACTGGGGTGAGGTTAGTCACTGACCTGATATATATGATTATATATGAGTGTGTTGTCCCAGATGATTGGCTGAAGAGTGTAATTGTAAATGTGTACAAAGGGAAGGGTGATGCCCTGGAAAGGGGAAATTACAGAGGTATAAAGCTCTTAGATCAGATAATGAAAGTGGTGGAGCGAGTTCTAAAAGGTATGATTAGAGAAAGAGTGAATATCGATGAGATGCAGTTTGGGTTTATGCCAGGCAGGGGGACCGCTGATGCCATATTCATTGTTTGACATCTTCAGGAAAAGTATATTAGAAAGAAAATGGAATTGTATTTTGTTTTTGTTGATTGGAAAAGGCCTTTGACAGAGTCCCTAGAGAGGTGGTGAAGTGGGCAATGAGAAAGCTAGGGTTGGAAGAGTGGCTGGTTAGGGTGGTTATGGCCATGTACGTGGGTGCTTGCACCCAGGTAAGAGTGAATGGAGTTTTGAGTGATGAGTTTTCCATGAATGTTGGTGTGCATCAGGGGTCAGTTTTGAGTCCCTTGTTGTTTATCATGGTGCTTGAAGCCCTCTCACGTGACTTCAGAGATGGACTCCCATGGGAGATGTTGTATGCTGATGATTTGGTGTTGATTGCAGAGAATGAAAAGGAGGTGGAAGAAAGATTTAAAAAGTGGAGAGATGGTATGGGGTACAAGGGCTTAAGGGTAAATGCAGATAAAACAAAAGTGATGATATCTAGGGTTGGTGGCGGTACAATCAGAGGAGAGGGAGAGTGGCCATGTGCAGTTTGCCACAAGGGTGTGGGAAGTAATTACATCTTGTGTAGTGTTTGTGATAAATGGGTGCACAAGAGATGTAGTGGTATTAGAGGTAGACTGCAAGATGATGCTGATTTCATGTGTGCGGCGTGTCGGGGAGAGCAGGTGGAGATTGTTAGGCATGAGAGGGTTGAACTTGCAGGTGAGTCTCTTGAGTGTGTGGAGGAGTTTTGTTATTTGGGAGACATGTTATGTGCCGGAGGTGGGGCTGGAGTTAGCTCGGTTGCTAGGGTGAGAAGTGGTTGGAAGAAGTTCAGGGAGCTGTTGCCTTTCCTGACATTGAGAGGACTCTCCTTACGTGCTAAGGGGTCTTCGTATGCAGCATGTATTAGGAGTGTGATGTTGTATGGTAGTGAGACCTGGGCAGTAAAGGAAGAGGATATTTGCAGGTTTAAATGTACAGAAATGACAGTGATTAGGTGGATGTGCAGTGCATCCCTGCGTGCAAGGCCTGGGGGGGCTAGGTTTACGATGGAAGAGTTGAGATGTAGGATGGGACTGGAGTGTATTGGTGTTGTGATGAGGAGAGGTAGTCTGAGGTGGTTTGGACATGTAGAGAGGATGGGGGATGATAATTGGGTACAGAGGGTGAGAGGTGTAAATACTGGGGGAGGGGTTGGGAGGGGTAGACCGAGAAAGACATGGGACGAGGTCATTAAGTGTGACTTAAGGGTTAAGGGACTGAACAGGGAGGCTGCCAGGGATCGAGCAGCGTTGAGAGCCGCCATTAGGTGACCAAGGCCGACGCATGCAAGCATGTTGGAGCCTTCTAAAACGAAACGAAACGAAACGATCCCATATTTGAGTACACAGGCTGTGAAAGAGGTGATTTTCTCAGTGATTGCCATGTCCGATACTTACTTACACTTGCTGTCAACTTGTGAACACCTCTGCCTTACTCTCCTCATGATCATCATTTTTCGGTTAAACACTAAACTGTGGGCCGTCACTTTTGTGACGCTCGGTGGCGATGGCTCGAGCTGTGGGCCGTCAGTTGGGTGCCTTTGTTTTCTTTTTAAGTAGCCGGGGTTGTCAAGATATAAATGTATATGAAAAATTTTAGGAGAAGCCTGAGTTTTTGCCAATATTTTTAAAAAGTAAGTCAGAGCGTGAATTACCACCGGCGGGAAGTGCCAGGACTGCCTCCAAAAACCCTGCGGTTTAGGGGTTAAAATTTAATTAATTCATGTTTTGTGTCCATTATTTATATGAATGGGGTCTTAAATAAGTGCTATGTATGTCTGGTAGGGAGGTAGGTAGATGGTTTTCTGATTTAGGTTAGGGTCAGGAATGACCGGTGCTGGAGCTTCAGGGCCACAATCCGGACAAGACCACTTTCCGGTCATGCCTTTGGCTCTATTACGTTGGATAGTGGGAAGAT
>JAGKTI010027415.1:0-13267 GCA_018397915.1 Birgus latro | reverse complement strand
GGCCGAGAATGAGGTGGAGGGATGGAGTTGAGAGGTATATGAGGGAGGGGGGAGTGAGCTGGGGGGAGGGTAGGCAAATGGTGGGTGACAGAGCAACTTGGAGGTGTTTTGTCTGCGGCCACCCTTTGCGGGATTAGGCCGTCGGTCTATAGAAAGATAGTTTTTTTTTGCATGGTGTTCTTGGTGTTAAAATTTATTTTTGATATTCCTATGTGTGTTTTGATGTCTAAATATGCCTGAGTGACTGGAAAACTCTGCCAGAGTAAGCAGATGTATTGTATAAATAGATTTGGTAGAGGTTGGAGATTGGGTATAGGTAGGGTCTGGGTATAGTAGGGGGGATATTGTTCATTATCCGGACATTGCCGCTGTTTGGTGGTGCCAGAGCTAAACTGGTATTTAATTCTGTTATGGGGAGTAGCTAGTATTATACAGGTAAATGCAGTCTTCCTAAGCTGCTTTATTAACCATTTCAGAGAGTTGTATGAGGATAACTTCATAATTATCTGCCAGGATGGAGGAAGCTACATGTGAAAGAATAATTAAGAAGATTGACATGGTGATCAGTCGTGATCCTCAGCTGTAAGTACTGAATTATTGCCATTAAGTATGCTGTGTTATTGACCGTTAGGGGTATGCATGGCATTTCAGGATGTAATTTTTTGTTCCACTTCCCTTTCCTTTGCACTCTGGATGTTCAAAATATACAAATACCCTGTACATCTTTACTCCCTCTCCCTCCCCAAAATGAACGATGGTGGGCTGCAACAGTGGCACAAAACTTAATTCTTGGCAGTGCTCCCCTCCCCCAAGGGTATCCAACTACTATTGTCTGTCAATTTTTCATGCTACTGTTAACTGGAGACATAAGACTTCTCTTGCTACTGTTAACTGGAGATGTAAGACTTCTCTTGCCACTGTTAACTGGAGACATAACACTTCTCTTGCTACTTTTAACTGGAGATGTAAGACCTATGGTACTCTGGCCCTTAGGCACACATGCCGGTACACTTTCCTCACAAGTATGACAGACATCACATGCAGACAGTATAAAGTCAAGTGCATCCACTGTAAAATGTGAAGAAGAAAGTACTCTACCAATGACTAAAAGTTTGCAAAAACTTGGTCTTTCCAGGAAAAACTAAGCTGAACAGAAGAGAGCCAGATTAGAGATATGTTTGCTTTTGTGATCTGTGGACACAGTACATTTAAAAGTCTGGAAGTCCTAGTCAGAGGGAAATACAGACTGCCATCAAACACATATTACACCTCACTGTGAATATCCAGCTGTATAACATGCTTACCAATAACAGTAAACCAAACACACACAAACAAAACCATTATCATCATCCTGTCCAGTATTGCTCCATCATGGGTGTAGGGGTCCAGGCCTAGGGTACTGAGTCCAGACATTTAAGGCAAGAGTGACCAGGGAAAGAACTTGAATGTTGCTTTCATGGATACGGGGAAAGCATATGATATAGATAGACAAGGAATGTAGGTGTGAAGTTGAAGTGAATGGGAAATATGTATCGTTTAAGAATACATACGAGGGCACAAGGGTAGCAAGGTATGTAGAAAACACAGTTAACGCTGGTTCTTTGATTAGTACGAAGTTGTGTCCTGTCTTTGTGGTTGTTCAGTTTCAGTGTATGTATGAATGGTGTTTCAGAAGAAATATTAAGTACAACAGTGAATGTTGGAGTGTCTTCAGTGAGGGAGGGTAGGGTTTTGAAACTGCCAGTACTCTTGTTTACTGATGATATTTTTCTGATCAGTGAAGATGACTGAGTTGCAAGGCTTGATGAATGAATCTGGAAGTGATTGGAAGAAACAATAGCTGAAAATAAATGTAACAAGAGTAAATTAATTTTATGTGAGAGGAATTATGTCACAGGGTGTATAGTGAGGCAGAATGATCAGGACGTGGGAAACATGAGTGCCTTTAAATATTTAGGTAATGAGCAAGGATGGAAGTTTAGAGGTTGAACTACAAGAAAGGTACAATTGGGCAGGAGAGTTGTAGGTACACCGAGGTCAGAGATAAGGAATCTAGAAGTGAGCATTGAAATAAAGAAGCCATTGCATTTTCATTCGCACTCTTTTATTTGTTGTTACTCTACTGGTTTGGCTAAGTAGACCCATCGACCACAAGCAAGCAGCCACCTTCCTGTGGCAGACAGTGCCTCGCAAGAGTTTGAATAGGGTTATTCCAGAAGGCAGGGTGCAAGAAAAAAGCAGGAGGAACAGTCTCCATGGGGATATGCTGTGTATAAGAGATATTTATGAGTAGAAGTTTCACCACAGACTTTGGCAACTGTATTTGATAAATGTGGTTGAATTCCTCTCCTTGGAGTGTTGTGCAGGGCCAGCTGCTGGGTCTTGACTCCATGTCTCTCCCATGGTAATGTCCTGGGATGATAGTAACCATCCACCTGTTACCTTTTGGCAGGCTAATGGGTCCAACACTTTCTGACAGGCTCTTTGTTTGCCCGTGTCCCCACCCTTGTGGTGGGGCAAATATTTAACAACAACAACCAACACTTTGTCCAAGGGTCAGCCAAACTGTGCAGGGCAGGTGCATCCATCTTCCCTGAGCTGGACACATTCTCCTGCTGGATACCTCAGATCTCTCTAAAGTATGGGCACATATCAAGAGTGAGAGAAGATTGAAATGAATTACTTGAGAGATGTATGAGGAATTACATGAAGAGACAGACAGAGAATTGAGGAAGGAGTGTTGTGTTGGTGTGGATGTTCTGGAAACTGTTAGGAGTCTCATGACATGGCTCAGCCATCAGGGGATTGGAATATGAGAGACTGACTAGGAGAGGGTATGTAAGTGAAGTGAAGTGAGGGAGAAGAGAGGGAGGGGGAAATTGAGGATGAGATGGAGATGGGGTAGAAAGATATAAGAGGGAGGATGATGTGAGGTGGATGGAGGGCAGCTAAATGTTGGAGGACAAGAAGACAAGGAGGTGATGTAATTGTGGCAACTCCATTCAGGATTATGGCAACTGGCTCTTGATACATAGATAGATAATACCATGTACCTGTACAGCCAATAGCTTCATGACAAGGTTCATTGTTAAGTTTTGTAGGTGTATGGTCCTAGACACCAGGAGTAACATACGGAGGTGTACAAGGGGTTACTCTGTCTCCTCTGATTTGGTAGCCTTCATTTATGGCTGTGCAGGCAGGGATGCTGATCATCCACTCACTTGATATAATACTGACTCTAGGTGACTACACTGAGTGACAGATCTAATAATTTCCTGTAACCCAGGAAACCATTTACAATGCTGTTTGGTAACCCTAGATCAGAGGTTCTTAACCTTGGGGGTGCACCCCCCTAGGGGGACGTGAGTAAATTCCAGGGGGGGCGTGAGCCTGGGGGAAAAAGTAGGAATTTCTCTAATTATATGGGTGATGATGAGGTAGTGGTACTGGGAGGGGATTTAAATGGTCATGTGGGTGAAGCAGCTCAAGGTTATGAAGGAGTCCATGGAGGATGTGCATATGGTGTGAGGAATGCAGAAGGGGAAAGAATACTTGAGTTTGGGGAGGCTATGGACATGATTGTGTGCAACACACATTTTAGGAAAAGAATGAGCCGGTTGATTACGTACGAGTCCGAGGGAAATAGTAGTCAGATAGATTATTTTCTAGTGAGGAGGGTTGATAGGAGGTTACTGAGGGATGTTAAAGTTATAGGAAGCGAGGAGTGTGTGCAGCAGCACAAACTGTTGATTTGTGACATGGTGCTTAAGGAACGAGTGATGAGAAGGAGGACATATGTACCTAGGAGGAAAATATGGAAGCTGGGAAACCAATCAGTAAGGGATGCCTTTTATAGTGAGATGAGGAGAGTGGTGGCTGAACAGGAAGCCGTAGATAGAGGCGTTAATGAACAGTATAGAGCCCTTAAGAACAACCTCTTGAGAGTTACCGATGCAATATGCGGTTGGACAAGAGGCCCACCAAGACATAAAGTAACTTGGTGGTGGGATGAGGGTGTAGAAACTGCAGTTAAGGAGAAAAGAAGACTTTTCCAGGAATGGAAGAAGGGTGGTAACAGGGAGGAGTACTTTGCTGCCAAGCTTAGGGCTAGAAGAGAGGTATACAGGGCGAAGTCTGAGTCACAGAGACTTTTACTTGATAATCTAAATCATGGAGAAAGGAAAAATATGATTTTTAGGGTGGCAGATCAGGTGAAGAGGGATAATCAGGACATTGTAGGTGAGCAGTGTGTGAAGAATGATGATGGAAGGGTAGTGGTGAACAGTGAGGATATTAAAGATGCATGGAGAGAGCATTATAGCCGGTTGTTGAATGAGGAGTTTGATTGGGATAGGGAAGGTTTGGAGCCAGCTGATCCAGTGTTTGGGCCTTGGCCTTTGATTGACGCTGCTACTGTGAGTGAGGCAATAGGCAGGATGCGGGTGGGGAAGGCGGCAGGTGTGTCTGGGTTGACTGCCGAAATGTTGAAGGCCTCAGGAGATATTGGGGTGAGGTTAGTCACTGACCTGATAAATATGATTATATATGAGTGTGTTGTCCCAGATGATTGGCTGAAGAGTGTAATTGTAAATGTGTACAAAGGGAAGGGTGATGCCCTGGAAAGGGGAAATTACAGAGTATAAAGCTCTTAGATCAGATAATGAAAGTAATGGAGAGAGTTCTAGAAGGTATGATTAGAGAAAGAGTGAATATCGATGAGATGCAGTTTGGGTTTATGCCAGGCAGGGGGACCACTGATGCCATATTCATTGTTCGACAGCTTCAGGAAAAATGTATTGGAAAGAAAAGGGAATTGTATTTTGTTTTTATTGATTTGGAAAAGGCCTTTGACAGAGTCCCTAGAGAGGTGGTGAAGTGGGCAGTGAGAAAGCTAGGGTTGGAAGAATGGCTGGTTAGGGTGGTTATGGCCATGTACATGGGTGCTCGCACCCAGGTAAGAGTGATTGGAGTTTTGAGTGATGAGTTTTCCATGAATGGTGTGCATCAGGGGTCAGTTTTGAGTCCCTTGTTGTTTATCATGGTGCTTGAAGCCCTCTCACGTGACTTCAGAGATGGACTCCCATGGGAGATGTTGTATGCTGATGATTTGGTGTTGATTGCAGAGAATGAAAAGGAGGCAGAGGAAAGATTTAAGAAGTGGAGAGATGGTATGGGGTACAAGGGCTTAAGGGTAAATGCAGATAAAACAAAAGTGACAATATCTAGGGTTTGTGGCGGTACAATCAGAGGAGAGGGAGAGTGGCCATGTGCAGTTTGCCACAAGGGTGTGGGAAGTAATTCCATCTTGTGCAGTGTTTGTGATAAATGGGTGCACAAGAGATGTAGTGGTATTGGAGGTAGACTGCGAGATGATGCTGATTTCATGTGTGTGGCGTGTCGGGGAGATTGTTAGGCGTGAGAGGGTTGAACTTGCAGGTGAGTCTCTTGAGTGTGTGAAGGAGTTTTGTTATTTGGGAGACATGTTATGTGCCGGAGGTGGGGCTGGAGTTAGCTCGGTTGCTAGGGTGAGAAGTGGTTGGAAGAAGATCAGGGAGCTGTTGCCTCTCCTGACATTGAGAGGACTCTCCTTACGTGCTAAGGGGTCTTTGTATGCAGCATGTGTTAGGAGTGTGATGCTGTGTGGTAGTGAGACCTGGGCAGTAAAGGAAGAGGATATTCGCAGGTTTAAACGTACAGAAATGACAATGATTAGGTGGATGTGCAGTACGTCCCTGCATGCAAGGCCTGGGGGGGCTGGGTTTACGATGGAAGAGTTGAGAGGTAGGTTGGGACTGGAGTGTTTTGGTGTTGTGATGAGGAGAGGTAGGCTGAGGTGGTTTGAACATGTGGAGAGGATGGGGGATGATAATTGGGTACAGAGGGTGAGAGGTGTTAATATTGGGGAAGGGGTTGGGAGGGGTAAACCGAGAAAGACATGGGACGAGGTCATTAAGTGTGACTTAAGGGTTAAGGGACTGAACAGGGAGGTTGCCAGGGATCGAGGAGCATGGAGAGCCCCCATTAGGTGACCAAGGCCGACTCATGCAAGCATGTTGGAGCCTTCAAAAACGAAACAAAACGAACGAAACGATATTTGTATTTCTCTTAACATGAGCGTGGCAGATATCAAGATGATTGTGAAATACAAAATATGGTTGGACGGCTTTATGAACTATGAGAAGTAGCAATGCTTCTAGATTCAGAGCAGAAAGCAGATCTCCACGACAAGGTCCAGTTTGAAGGCTTTCTGCTATCTCTATCTTACCTGGTGGATATCTTCGAAATGCTGAGTACAATCAGCCTTAAACTACAAGGGAAAACATCAACATCATTATGCACCACGACACCATTCGAGCCTACAAGGCCGAACTCGACCTCTGGAGATGACTTCAGGATGGAAATACAGCCAGTTTTAGTAACTTGGATTCTGCTTTCATTCACATTTACCTTGAATCTGAGTTTAAAAATAATAACAGTAATAATAATAATCACTCATCTTGAAGTGACTTGAAAGCAGAATTAATCAGATACTTCCCAGATATAGATGAGAAGTGTGAAACCTGGAAATTCATCAGGAACCCATTTCAATGTGAGGTAGTTGATGTTTCGGATGAAGTGCAAGAATATTTTCTTGAGTTGTTCAACTCCTCAGCTGAGGAAGACTTCAGAGAACTGGATCTTGAGATGTTCTGGGTCAAGAACCTTCCTGTTTACCCTCTGATTTCACATCAAGCTCTTCAGATTCTGACAATGTTTGCATCCACGTATCTTTGTGAAGCTTCATTTTCCATGCTTATTGCTGTCAAGACCAAGTACAGAAACAGGCTGAACGCTGAAGGGGACTTACGTTGTGCACCCTCTGGCATTCGACCACGCATTCAAGATCCGGTAGCTAAGAAACAGAGTCAAGTATCTCATTAAATTAGTAAGAGAGTAACCTCATTAAATATGCTGGGTATATTGTTTGCACAGAATTCACGCTCAGTAGAAAGACTAAATACACCCATTTTTTCAGTTTTTCCTTAAAATCTTGGAGGGAATTTTATCAATTTGGTTGAAGATGCACAGGGGGGGGGGGTGGCGTGGAGGGAAGGACCAACTGCTAGAGGGTGTGTGGTAGTGAAAAGGTTAAGAACCACTGCCCTAGATGGTAACCAAATGACAGACTGATGTGGAGCCTACTGTGGTGCCCTTGTTAACTGGGTGGAGACGTAAATGCAGCATCCATCTAGGAACCAAACCTCCACAACAAGGGAACATTGGTTCATTGACCCTGTCTTCTGAGTGGAGAGACACAAATGTGGCATCCATCCAGAAACCTCCACACTCCACCTCAAGAGAACATCATCAGTTCAGTGCTTGGTATGGCCCTGCAGGGGCAGTTGCTTGCCTGTGGTTGATGGGTCTACTTGGCCATACAGACTGGGGTTACCTTGTTACAGCTACTAGCAGGTTTCCCACCCAGCAGGAGTTTAAGATCTATCTTTCACAAGGACTGAGTACAGTACATCATGGTAGCATGTGGTAATTTAGGTGACAGCAGAAGGGAAACACCAAACTAGCTTTGCCACAATCTCCATACAGGAACCACTATCTATAGATTTTATGCAACTAAAAAACAGTGATTATTGAAATTTTTAGAAATAAAGTGAAGTGTTAACACCTGTGTTGTCACTATAACCACATGTGTGTGGCAGGTAGTGGTGGCTGAACCCCTGTTCTTTAGGTACTATCACATTTTTATGTTTTGCAGTAGATACTATCTTAAACTTCAATTCATCCAATTTTGATTACTCATTGTACAAACTAAATCACCTAAATATTACCAAATATATCTGTGTAGTCTATCGCTTCCCCAGTGCCTCTTCAGAACCCAGTGTACTTGACTCAATATCCATGCAGTTGAGTAACCTCAACCTTGCACTTAATACCGAAATTACCATTTTGGGTGATTTTAACATACATAATGTAGTTATTGCATTCTGCCAGGACTGATGATGCTGGTCTAGAGTGCGAGCTGTTTGCAGAATCGTTTAATCTCACACAGCTGGTAAAGCAACCAATGAGAATACCAGATAATCCTGACCATAATGCCCATCTCTTGGATCTATTCCTGACAAACAATCCAGATCAATATAGGATAGAGGTATTGGCACCACTTGGATCCTCTGACCACAATCTCATCAAAGCCTCATTAGTTAGCCCATCCAAACCTCACAATTCTGAAACTGTCAGGGTGACCCAATGGCACTTTGATAGGGCAAACTGGGATGGATTTAGAAACTATCTTGCTGACATTCCGTGGCAGTCTTTCTTCTCTAGTGATGCCAATTCTACCCAGTCCCATATTAGTGATTTAATACTAGCTGGTATGGATTTGTTCATACCAAGTCAGCAGTTCATTAAAAGATTGAACTCTCCAAAATGGTTTGATAGCAGCTGTGCAAGAGCAACTGCCCAAAAGTCATTAGCATACAACACTTACTTAAAATCAAAAACATCTGAATCACTCTGTCAATTTAAAATTGCTAGAAACCATGCAAAAGCTGTAATAAATCTCGCTAAATCAAGCTTTCTTCATAATCAAGCATGAAAACTACTTAACAATCCTAATGACAATAGAATATTCTGGTCAAGTCTTAATTCTTTCAATAATAACTTTAACAAGTCATCATCCATTCCCCCACTAAAATCTTCAGATGGCAACATTACAAATGACCCACATAGGAAAGCAAATATCTTTGCCAGCACATTTGCCAGAAATTCTTCCTTGGAGGAAGTCAGCCAGAACGTTCTGTCCCAGTATTAGAACTTGACTCTCCCGAAATTGTCCCACTTAAAATACAGTCAAGATACGTAAAATCCATCCTAGACAATTTACCTACCAACAAAGCTCCAGGCCCAGATGGAATTCCTCCAGTTGTTTTGAAAAGGTGTTCCCCAGAACTTGCACCTGTTCTTGCTAAACTATTCAGACTATGTATACGTACTACTTCGTTCCCTAATTCATGGAAAGAAGCCACTGTCCACCCAATTCCAAAGAAAGGAAGTTCCTCTGACCCCTCTGATTACAGACCAATAGCTGTCATATCTTCTCTTTAAAGTATTCAAAATTATAATCAATAAGCACATAGTTAAACACCTCGAATCAACAACTTAATTAGCGATAAACAATATGGTTTTTGCCACGAAAGATCCACCATTGACATACTTAATATCCTGACTCATAACATTCATCAATCAATCGACCTATGTGGAGAAACACGCGGTAGCCCTTGATATTTCCAAGGCTTTCGACAGAGTATGGCATCATTCCTTGCTGTCCAAACTCCCTTGCTATGGACTAATGTCTTTTGTTCCTCTGCTTGCGTCATATCTCAGCGACAGAAAAATAAGAGTAAAAGTAGATGATGTATATTCCAATTTCCACTCAGTTAATGCCGGCGTGCCATAGGGGTCAGTTCTGGCACCAACCCTGTTCCTGGTTCATATTAATGATCTCTTATGTATCACCCACAATCCCATCCATTCATATGCAGATGATTCAACACTTCACAGTTCATTCACACTCAGACACCCATTTACAAAGTCTGATAACTCTAATTCTCAACTCAGCACAGCCATCTCCCCATCTCCATAAATCAAGACTTATCTATGATCAATGAATGGGTACAAAACAACCTTGTCTCATTTAATGCTAGTTAAACCAAATATATACAATTTACCAATAGACAGATATTGCCTGATTCGTATATTACCTTCAGTGCTACTAATATTCCCATCTCCAAAAGTATTGAAATTCTCGGCGTCTCACTTAACAGTGCCCTCAGCTGGACCTCTCATGTTAGATCACTTGCTAAAACCACCTCAAAGAAACTTGGATTATTATACAGAGTCTGTAACTTTGTCACCGACGAGCAGATAGCTATAATTTACAAAAGTCATGTGCGCTCTCAGCTTGAATATTGCTCACCCTTGTGGAATGATATGGAGAAGTTGCATTAAAACAACTAGACAAATTTCAGAAGAAAGCTGTTGGAATTATTAATAACCCTGCTATTACAAATATATTACCTCCCCTACGAGTAAGAAGGAATGTTGCCTCCCTTGCATTATTTTACAGATATTTTTATGGCAAATGCTCAGATGAAGTTGCATCCGTTGTGCCACCTCTCCATGCCTTCCTTCGTGCTACACCGGCATCTGGCAGCGCTCATGACTGGAATGTCACACTGCCATATTCCAGAACTTCTGCCTATCAGAAATCTTTTATTCCCCGAACTGCATCTCTCTGGGACTCGCTTCCCCAGAGTTGTTTCCCTCCAAACTTGAATCTACAGCTGTTTAAGTCCAATTGTTACAGATATTTCATGAATGGAGGACACCAGTAACCTGGTGTATGGATTTTTTTTTTTTAATTCATTTGTTTTTCCTTCCTCTGTTCTGTTATTTAAAAAAAAAAAAAACTGTTGTGTTCACTCTTGACACTGCTGATACTTCTACTTTGTGTTATGTTCATATTTTTGTAATCCATCACACACTCTTTGTTAGTGTGAAATGGGATTGGAATGATGATGATGAAAAAAAAAAAAAGTATACATTGGATCTGTTAGTATGGTGACATAATTGCTGCAGAATTGAAGCTTTATCTGTATGTGACTTGCAGTGATGAGTTTGACCTGGTGTTTGCCCTGGGTGAGGTGAACAGGTCTCCTGTGCTGCATGTGGAACACAAGCTGGGTCTGGAATCATGGTGCGTCAAGCATGTTTATGCCTATGCCTATGCTAAGATCTTCCATGCGAAGCGCACCAAGAGGCACCATGGTTAGTGATACACATACCTGCTTTCTTGTGTGTAGCCTTGTAGTTTAACAAGAGTAATTAATTTCATCATACAGTAGCATAGACTAGTAATAAGCCGGACTCTGTTTCTAAACTGTTAAGCTTCTAAATTGTAGTACAGTATACTTCTTTTGCTCTCCTTCCTTATATTCCTTCCTCACTTAAGGGTACTTACTTAGTTCATATGCAGGTCATATGTAGGAAAATTATTAAATGATGTGCATTAGACTTTAACACTAGGACTTATGAAGTACTGTAAAGTGTTTAACAGTTGTGAAATTGTTGCAGATCCTGCAGTGTTGCTGAAATGGACACAGTTCTGTTTGCTGATTGCCCCAGAAGTAGCAACATTTTGGAACATTCGCAAAACACTGTTGCGTCAAGGTGTCCTGTCGGTTGACACAGACCTCCACCTTACAAAGTTGATTCTTTCTAGAAAGCCCAAGTGTATGGAGGTGTTCCAGCATCGCAAGTGGATGTACACCAACATCATTGCCAAGACTGTCCCTCGCCAGGCAAATGGAGCCTCTGACTTAAGTCAGGATAATCTGAATGCCAATTATGACCCCTTAGATTCTGAATACATCACGCAGTTCCTGTTCTCAGAGCTTGAAGTATGTGAGTGGTCTAGTGAGAAACACCAAAATAACTACCACTCCTGGAACCATCGGTTGTGGGTGCTGCAGCAGTTTGCCTCACACGGTGGTCTGACAAGAGTCTATCAGTCAGAGTATAAGAACAGCCATCACTGGGTCAGTAAGCATGTGAGTGAACACAGTGGCCTTCATTATCTTCAATATGTACTTGACTCGCTTGTTTCTCTGGTCAAAGAGGGCAAGATTGCAAGTTTTCAGGAGGTAGCTCCTTCTGTTGAATCCACAGAGAAATTGTACTTGAAGGAGCTGGAGTTTAACCGTGACCTGATTGAGGAGTACCATGACCATGAAGCTCTATTCTGTCACCGACGCTTCCTGCTGCTTCGACTGAGGGACCTGCTGTACCCTGGGCCCCAACGCACTTCCTCTCCACCACCACCGGCCTTGAAACGGTGGTGTGTGGAAACGGTCAATAGCGAGTGGAGTGCAGTGCTGCTGGGCGAACGGGCTCTTGTTAACACCTGCCTTCTCACTTCTACTTACCAGAAAACACTTGGAGAAAAACATGCACAATGGCTCAACCATATTCTGGCCATATAGCTGCCTCATTACACAGGTATTTTTGTTCAGTAGTGTTGGCAGCTACTTTAGGGACTCCCCGTAAGGACTGGTGTGCAGTAATAAGAAAATTATGCATACATTATATACATATACAATATATAGATATATATATATTTTCATATACATTATGTATTCCAATGCCCAGTACTTTTAAATGGCTATACATCTGCAAGGTGTACATATATGATGATGAATTTTACAGAAAAGTACCTCTTCATATTTGGAAATAGTAGCTGTAATTTTTTACTGTATGTACTCATATCAGGTTCTTGCCTGATAAACAGAAGAACCACTTGACCTGTACGTGATCAGTTTTTGGTGTGAAGTGCAGCTCTTAGTGTTTAGTTTTGATTGACTATTGGTAGTGTAGATAACCATTATCTCTAAAATTTCTGAAGTAAATTATGTAGTTTAGTATACTGTATATGTGCAGTTTTCATGTTTATTACTTCAGAAAGTACAGATTTTTATTTATTTATTTATTTTTTTGACATTCTATATGTTTATCACATCAGACATGCACCAAGTTTATGCACCACACTATAGATTTATTTTAATGGTGTGGGTTTCTTTATAATACACTGAAGGCACAGTACAGTACTAGAAGATGGGATTGCTAGAAATTTATCCTAATTTAGCAGATCCATCAGTACCATACTAAGAGAAAATGGTGTCAGACTCTCCCATATGGCCATGGGAAAAATAAAGTACACATACAGTACTAATGCTGAACAAATATGCTTTTGAAGGTAAATATTGGCAGAGATTGATTTAAAGGCTTTGGTTCCATCTGCACTGCTAGGACAATGGAGGACTTTTGAAGCTGCCAGCTGCTAGAGGCCACCACTGTTAACAGCTTGTCCAGCATGAGTATGTGTTCAGTTACTGTGATTTTTCCCTGTTGATGTGGGAACCTGTGTGCCAAAATACCAACATACACTATTGAAGTATTGAAAAACTTTCGTAAAAAGAAATATAACAGAGGAGAATACATTGCTGTCCTTGTTTTGTTTCTCAGCTATAAAGCTGAGTTAAATCTTGCCTTCTGAAATGTTTGATATACAGTAAAACCTTGATATAATGGACTTCAGTAGACCAGAATTCACTTTTATTGGACTTCAGGAGCTACCAGACTAAATTCCTATAAATTGGAAAAAGTCCGATAAAGCCAGAAGCAGTCCAGACTGCCTGACCACTTCAGCTATGTT
>JAGKTI010027413.1:0-13268 GCA_018397915.1 Birgus latro | reverse complement strand
GTAGTAATCCAAGGTGAAGGTGAGGTAGTAATCCAAGGTGAAGGTGATGTAGTAATCCAAGGTGAGGTAGTGTTCTCCGAGGCAGGCACACCTGCGACCTAGTACACTCCGAGGCTAGTGTACCAGGTGGCCTTGATGAATTAGTGGGAGGCGTGCCAGGCCTTGTAGTGTTCCTCGGAGCACAACCCAGGCAGTTTGGGGCAGACAGGACAATACTTTCTGATCAACTTAGGCTTACCCTCTTGTTGGCATATCCTGCATTGTTTTTTGTGGTCGCTTGTATTTCTCTGTGGCTGGTATGGGTAACAAACCATGCATCACGCCTCTGGCAGTACCTGGTCCCCTCGCTACACCTGCCCATCCACCCCTCCTGCGGTGCTTCATGACCCTCTTCGGTGGTGGTGTTTTTTCTTTTTGGAGTTCACACAGCACCACATAACCCAATGAATGTTCTGAGAGGAGCTCGTGGACCACCGTCTTCAAAAAGTCCACACACTCGATCCACTTAGTGCTAGGGTGGAGGTTCATGTACACCGTCCTGGCATTACACAGCATCCTGGAAATCATGTGAAGGCCGATTTTTTTTAACCAGGCGTAGGATTTTCGTGTTGGGTCAGTGGGCTCCAGAAGTTGGTCAACTAAATCGACAGATCTCATTTGTTCATTGTACTTCTGTATGGGTTCAGGTTTTTTTATGAACTCCTGTTTGCCCCCCTTCAGGTGCCTGGTCCTCTCTGTGAATCCTGCCTTGTACTTGGTGGTGATGGCTTGTACATACTTGGTGTCCTTGAATTTCACCACCATAGTTTTGTCCTTCCTGGCAAAAAGAGCCTGACCTTTCTGTAGATTCTCCTTCTTTACCTCCTCTGGAACACCTCTATTAGGCCGTATTGTGCCGGTGATCAAGGTGTCCCTCTACAACAGGTACTCAGCAAGGTTGAGACTGGAATACCAGTTGTCCAGAACAACGTGTCGCCCCTTTTTCAGTAGGTCACCCTGACCCATCAGGTACACAGGTACACGCTCAGATTTACTTAGAGTTGCAAACTCGGGGTTTTGCAACATCTCGTTGTACAAGCGTGGGGTATAGAGACAGAAATTCCATGTGTAACCTCGTGAAGTGGGTGAACTAGGGCAAAGGGCGAAGAGTTTGAGACCAAATCTTTTACGCTTTGCCTTTATGTACTGGCGAAAATGAAGGCGTCCTTTTTATAGGATGAGGGACTCATCAACTGCAAAATTCTCGCCAGCAGAAAAGAGTCATACAGGAATCCTGGAGCTTCAGCAGGAAGCTTTCAATTCTTGTCATAGGTCTTTTTGGGTCAGCATTATCGGGGTGTGAATAGCGAACGAATCGTTGGATTTGTGAAAAGCGATTCCTGGACATTACAGAGGAGGTAAAAACTTTTGGTCCTTGGCAAAGTGGTGAAGTACTCCAGTAATCGGAAATTTTTGGCAGTTTATTGATCCCCATCAATAGCTGTAGGCAAATAAACACATTCATCTCAGCCAGGTCAACATCACGCCACTTCAGTCCCATGAATTTGTGAGGGCTTATTGATGGATTTTCCCTAAAGAACTTCTGGGCCCGCACGTTGGTCCATAGAATCTATGACGTTCTTGGTAATAAACAGTTGAAAACAGTCCATGGCACTCATATGTTGCTCCTCGTGGCATTGATACACTGCAGGATGTACGTTGGGAAAGTCCAGGTGAAGTGTAGGTAGCGGAGGTGGCCTTTGATCTGCAAACGGATCCGACAAGGGGGTGAAGGCAGGTCCAAAAGGACTCTGCAACAATGGCGAGCCTACAGGGCTGGGATTTGAGGAATTATCTATCTCGCTTTCATTACTCATACCCTCGCTATCACTGTCGTTTTCTGGTATATAATCATCGTCTGACTCACTCACTGATATGTCTGATTGAGTTTCATTGTCGTCAGACCCATCTAACTCACTAGCAAGCTGTGTATCGAATTTGTCATCAGTATCAGATGACGCCATGATCACGCAAAAACTGAAAAAAAAAAACACACACAGGTCACAGCATGCAGCTTGGGGGAAACTGAGGGGTTGCCGGGGAGAACTGGCTGCTGATTGGTGGTGGGGCCTAGGAGTGTGATTGTCATGGCAGCCACGTGCTGATATGCCTAGTGCAACTTTTTTTTTCTGTTTATATCATACCATATAGGTATATATATATGCCCAAAACATTAGAAATAATAAATCATATCCTAAATACCCAAATGATGTCAATCATGGCCTGGCATGGACTCTGATGTGGCCATGGCATGGCCATGACAAGGAGAATGACGTCAGGGTCAAGTTGCCAGTTCTTACAACACAAGTCTCTCCAGTAACACCCAAACCAACACTCCTACCCTCTTATACCTCCTTTTCCTTATCAGGTTTACCACCGTAAACCTTACAATTATCGGTTCATCGCCAGAACTTTTTCTAGGTTTACAAGCGTAAACCTTATCGATTTCGGTAATGAAGGGGTTAATGGTTGGAGTGAGGTTGGGTCCACAAATCATGGAAGAGAGGATTTAAAAAAAAGAAAAGTTATTAGCAGCATGCCCAGTTAAATGGGCAAGACACTCATTCACATGTCATTCCCCATGGAATCCCTGCTTCTTACCAGCCATTTTTTTTTTTTTAATAATCCTCATTTTAGATGTGTTTCACATACACCTACCAGATAATAACAGTCCATCAACTATCATGTTAAAAAAGGATGCTGAATCCTTGTCATGTGCTTCTTGGTACTGTACATAATTTATCCAACATCTCATTCCCCTGCCCTCATCAACTTCCATTCTTCACTATATTGCACACTCATTTACTGTATCTGTCTACCTTTGTGTAGCAGTATTTCCTTAACTGGACTGTGGCATAATCTGTAAATAGCCTGTATGTTCATAAGGAGAATGCCAACCACCAAAACCTTCTCTGGACCCACAGATTGGTGACCTGTATGAGGACTTCCATGTGACCAAACTACCCTTGCTTGAACATGAAGTCAGGGGTGTGGAGCAGGTTAAAGAGTTCTCAGAGCATCTGGTTAAACCCTATACTGCCCCATAACAACAGGTCAAGCAAGCACCAGGTACTGAATTAACATATTCCTGGGTCCTGTGGTCAGTCTTTTATGGACCGGGAATAAGAGATTAACCCATTGAGCCCAGGGATGTCTTTTTTATTTTGCTCTTGCCATCTCCTGATGATTTTCTTCAACTTAGGATTGACTTTTTAAACTTTGAGGGTAGATGTAGCCATAATGATTCCCTCCAAAATGAAAGGTCTTTCCAAAGTTAAATAAGATCATCTGGTAACAGTTAACTAAAAAGGACATCACCCGGATTCAAGTGATTAATGCAGCACCAGATCTCATTGTGATTTCATGTTGTTTGGTTGTCTGGTGGACCTGTTTACAGGTGTTCAGGAAAGAGTCAAAGGCAACATTGTGCCCCTTTCCACCAGTGATATATTGTTTACTTTGTTTTGCTGTCTCCAGGTGATTTTGCATTGGGTAAGATTGACTTTTCAAGTTTCACTGATTTTATATGCTCTATATATATATATATATATATCTTCACTAACATCTACTCCAAAGATATTTCCTAAGGTAAGTAAAATCATTTGTAGATTCCATAGCAATGGTGAAACAGAAAATGTATCATTGGGTTGAAGGGGCTGATAGGTGGGGAACCAGATAAAGAAATTTTCAAGACTGATGTCAGTAGGTTTTTTATTTATCAATTTGCAGATCAGTGTGGAAATTTTTAGCAGCATTTTATGTCAGGTCCCCAGTTAACAATATCACTAAAGTACAAGAGGCTCAGCAAGTCTATAAGAGTCGTACAGATGTTGCAGTATGTAGTTATGGTTATGGAAGTGTATGATCCTGTACAGTGTCTCAGAGTTTAAGATGGTAGTTCACTCAAAGTAAGTGACCCAGCATACAGCAGAAGCAAGTGAATGTCCAGCGCACCTATGTGTAAGTAGCACTTGCCATATCATTATCAGAACAACTCAAGGTCAGAGTCAGATCAAGACCACAGCACCCTTTCTAGCTACAATTATGAAATGTCAGACTGGTTGTATATATTTCCAGATAGTAGTCATAATTGTTGTTTTTCATTTTTATATGTGGACTGTCAGGATATTTATACTTTAACTCTTTCATTATGATGACTTTTTTACTACCAGGCAATTTTATGCACTTTTATGAAAACCTCTTGTAACAAAATAGATATTGAAAACTATACAGTATATACCATAACTCCTCCAGGTTGAAAACTCTCTCCTAAGCTAAATAAAATTGTCTGGTTGAAGCAAAACGAAAATAGAAATCGTCATTGTAGTGAAGGGATTCATAGAATACAGATAGGCTGACAGGAATTATTTTAAATAAATGAAAGACAGAACTTTTCCATGGGACCCTTTTAACAGACTTTGACTAAATGTTGGACCCACAATGGTTTTAGAGTACATGTGGTGATCTTGTTTTATAGATTTTTTTTTTTTTTTTTTTTGACAATAATTTTTATGTGACTGCAGCCACATGCTTAGTTGGTCTGAAATGTGTGGGAACTGCGAAATCCAATGCACATTGTGGACCTGAATGCTAACTTAGGAGAGCTCTTGAATGGTGTTTATTTTTTCCCAGGTAGTTTATATTTTCATCTCTCTCCATTTTATGACATTTGTAAGGTTCACAGAGTGTTGTGTAGGTTTATGGTTGCTAGAGACACTATTACATCAGAGCTTTATGGTCATTGTCTTCACGTGCTGAAAGTAAGTGTCATTTGTGACACTTTATTAATTTACTGACTGCCTTGCTCAAAATAAATATGGGTGTGATTTAAGACAAACTTATGTAGAGTTTACTTTTATCATATGAAGTTATAAAGTGCTGAATTGTTATATAGCTGTGTAGAGAAACCACTTGGACTGTTGAACAATATGAGCTTTTGCAAGGGATAAAAAAAAAAAAAAACTTCAGGGATTAGATTTCTCCTTAATTTTAACAGTGTTCTAATGCTGTACAAACTAATTGATGAGAAGGATGTTGTTGCTCAGCATCATATCAATAAACCAGGAGATAGAGAGGAACATTGTACTGCAGCCTACTTTATCCAGCTACAGCATTCACCACACTACCCTTTCTTTAATCCCTTGAATCCAGGTGGCAGAATTTTTAGTTTATCCATGCTACTACCAGACAGTTTTATTAAACTTTGGGAAGCCTCTCATAGGGGTTATTGATGCTATATATAAATGCTTATTTGATAAGTCTATCCCAAGCTGAGTGAAATAAGCAGGAGTTGGAAGAAATAATAGATGTCCCCCTTGGGATCAGTGGATTAACCATTTACATTTTTTATTATCCTTCAGTTAAATTAATAGGCCAGGGGTTTCACTTTTTTGTTACTGTCACATTATCAGTAGTTTAAGGTATCACGGGAGGGGAAGGCATTAAAGTTGTAGTTCTGCATAAGAACCTCTTCATATTATCAAAGTTGGAATTTCTATTCTTTTCATGTTTTTTTTTTTTTTAATGCTGTATATAAATACTGCAGCAGTCATATATATCCTTCAGTTGACTCGTTAACCATTGGAATCCTCCCTTAAATTACAGTAAAGAAAATCATCTAAAGATAACAAGATTGTTTAAGGGTTAACAGAATTAAGAGGACATCATACGAACACTGTTTGTTCAGGAACATTTGTGTGCAAAACCAGATTATAACCCCTTTAGAATGAGAAGTTTTCCTTTAGCTGAATAAAATTATTTGATGGTAGCAGAAATGAAGTAAAAATGACATACCTTGTTGGATATAGTTCTGAAGGTTGCAGGAATAAAATGATGATGTACTGAAGGGGTAAATAGCCATACTGATTCTACCCCATCCTTTTACATTGTTATATAAGAGAAGTTGTTGTACAAGAGAGGTTAATATTCATCTGCCAGGTTCTTTGGTCAGAAATTGTAAAATTATAATGGAAGCACTTTTGCTGGTTTGAGTAGAAACAGGTACTGTAATTGTTAGAAACAGTGGGCATATTTCAAAAGTTTTTGAGTCTCCATTTGGATAGGCAGCATATTTATAAACTGTTACAATATACAAAATTCCTGTTTCACTTTCCATTGTATTTGATAACAGTTGTGTAACTTATGCTTCATATAAAAACTAGTAATGCTCAGTATCTGTAAGAGACATTACATTCATGTAAATTATTTGTATTAAGAAGGGGACTGTCCTTGTCAGATTAAGAAATTATGTGGTATAGATAATATGCTATCTAAGACAATTTTGCTTAATTCTAAACCAAAACGTAATGAACCAGGTGTTGTTTTTACCAGTACCTATTACCATACGCTTCAGTGAGGAAGAATCATTATTTATAAATACAGTACAGATGCTCAGATCTGAAATACTAGTATCCAAAGGCTTTACAGAAAATGGACTACCTGTATTTGGAAAGTAGAATCATAATGGTAACTACAAGAAAATCATGTAAGAAGTAGCCTGCACTACCATGAACAATAAATGCAATGAAGTATCGTGTATTAGTAATATTTCATTTGTTGTTGTATTTGTCCCACAAATAAACTTTGTCTTCAGATGTCCATTGATTGTATGAGAACAAATGATTTCAACACCCCCCGTTGTATGAAAAAAATAATTTGGAAAATGGAGGTTTTTAGAAATTGGAAGTTTGAGTTTGGGAAGTTACACTGTACAGTACAGTATATGGTAAAGAGATGTACGATCAGCAAAGTTTTGCTATATTGCCATCTGATAGAATATTAAAAGTATATTAGAATATTAAATTGTGATAATTCATTCATTTTAATTTGGCCCATATTTTTGTTCTTTTCCAGCTTAGCTCACTGGCAGAAAAAGACAATGTAATGGCTCAACATAAATTCCATAGCATTTCTGCATGACCAGCAACATATTCTATCTTTAATCTTTTTGCTTCAATTCAGAATTCAGAGTGGAGAGATGACCATGATGAAGTGAACAGAGTATGGTGTGATGTTATCCTATATTAGGGATTGGCAACTATACCCTAACATGTCAGAGCTGACACCGAAGGTGGTTGATTCAGGCACTGCCCTGCCAGTGGTGAGCTGTAGTACATTCCTTTTTGAAAAAAGTTAAAAATACAAATACAGTTTTGCACATGCATTTAGTTTAGGTCTTTACTGTGCTTCATTCAGTTACTCCAACATTCTTTTCACATGTCTGAACCACCTCACCACATCCATGTGCATCATCTCACTAGCATACTCAGTGCCCATTAATTCTGAACGGATTGTTCCATTCCTTAGTACGACACTGCACATCCACCACACCATTTTCATTTTATTATGCTCACTCTGTAAGCATTATCTTTTTTTTTTTTTTTTGCTGCCAAATTTCAGTACCATTCATCATTACACTGTCACTGCACAGTACATCCTCATTATACAGTAGCTTTGTATATGATAATTGAGTTATACAGTGAATATAAATTTAGAACATGTTTCTTTTACATTTTTTTTTTCTGGTACAATTGTCATGATGCAGTGTCTTGTTATGCAATCACCTTTCTTATTTGAACAATCACTGTAGCACTAAATTTATCATAATCTGTTGTTATATGATCATTTTTTCAAAATAACAAGTTGTAAAAAAAAAGGGCATGCTGTACACACATAAAACACCATAAAGTTTTCTTTTCATACCTGTATATATAGAGATTGCCATCTTTTGTTAGTAGGAGCAGCAGCTCTAACTTTTCCTAAAAACTTCACACATTTGAAATTAAGGTAGTGTATGCACCATCCTCCACCCTAATTGTATCCCTCGAGTAGCAAAACTCACGTATTCACTGAAGAGCACTATCTCCAGTATCAATCTTCTTCAGTCTTGACATGGCCACATGGTCTCCCTTAGCTGCATATGGAAGCTTCTTAACTTCTGTACTTACATCTTGCAATCTACCAGTCACACCACTGTATTTCATTTGTACCATTCCTCTACAAACACTACACAACATACAGTTCTGTAGCACATGTAATCTAACCTGACAAAGAACTCTAACCCCTCTCAGCTTGGTTGATGACTAAGTGTAGTCATATTGGAGGGTTGATATAACTGTTAACTAAGGAGACTTTCATACCTCATAAATAAGGCTCATTAAATTTCATTTAACCACAGTGTAACATTCAAGTTATGGGAGTGGCCTAGTTCCATCACGTGAAAACAAACTGACTGTACCAACTCCCTTTTAGAGCTTTTGTACAAATCTGTCTGTCTGTTGCAGACACCTTAATCCCATAATGGGTGGCCACAAACAAATTGCCTCAATGTTGCCCTGTCCCCTGTCATTTCACTGCCCTCCCCTTAGCTGTCACACCCCTCTCTCATATACCTCTCCACTTCATCCCTTCATCTCATCCTCAGCCTCCCCCTCCCTCTCCCCCCCTCCACCTCACTCACATATAATCTCCTCATTAGCCTCTCACCCTCCATCCTTTCCACATGTCCAAACCACCTCAGTGTATATGTAATGCATTCTATCACATCCACATTCACACCACAACACTCCTTCACTTCTTCATTTGTCAGTCTGTCCCTCAATGTAATTCCACATGCTCCTCTCAGTTAGCTCTTTTCCACTGCTCTCACTCTTGACTCGTGTCCTTCCAACAAGGTCCAAGCTTCACTTCCATATATTAGAGTTGGCATCACAATACTATCATACAACAACTTTTTTTTTTACTTCCATGCTCACTTCCCTATTTCTTATCACTGCTTTAAAAAAGCCAGCAACCCTTTTTCCTTGTTGTACCCTTTCAGGCACTTCATCCTCCAAACTTCCATCCCTACTCATCACACTGTTCTTAAATGCACTCACATTTTCCATTTCCGCATCACCCAGCCTTACTGTACATTCAGTAACTTCAGTTCTCTCAAAGACCATAACTTTACTAATTCCTACATTCAGCTTAATATTTTGTTTCTTACACACTCACCCAAACTTATTGATCGAGCCTTGCAATTCCTGTTCGTCCTCACTTATTCTTTCACACTCTCCCAAACTCATTCACTGAGCATTGCAGTTCCCCTTCGTCTTCACTTAATACAGTATTATCTGCAAACAACAGTACAGGAAGTTTCCAGATGCTGCCCTCTCTCATTAGGGCTGCTTCAACATCCACTGCCCTACCTTGTATCTCTTTCATAACTCCATCCATATACAGATTGAACAGCCATGGAGACATGACACATCCCTGTTTCAATCCAACATTCAGACAGAAAAATTCACTTGGTTCACTATTCACACGCACTGCAGCCGAGCACCCTCATACATACTCTTCACCGCATTCAACAACTTCCCATTTACTCCATATATTCATAATATTTTCCACATTCCATGTCTATCCACTCTGTCATATGCTTTCTCCAAATCCATGAAGGCTGCATACAGCTTTCTCTAGAAACTTCCACTAAAGACCTAGGGATGAATATCTGATCTACACAACCTCTTCCCTTCCTAAAGCCTCTCTGTTCTTCTACAACTGATTCCTCTGTTATTTCCCTATTTCAGTCTATAAGTATCCTTTCATATACTTTTCCTGTTACACTAAGAAGCCAAATGCCTCTATGAGTACCACACTCTTCTTTTTCCCCTTTTTCTATTGTACAGGGGAATAATTATACCTGACTTCCAATCCTCCAGGACTGTACCTTCCTCCCAGGCCAATCTGCACATCTTCCATATCCATTCTACTACCATCTCCCCCATGCTGAAGCATTTTACCAAACACTCTGTCAATTCATGGGACTTTCCCAATTTTAACTTTCTTCATTGTTTCATAGCAGCTGTGGCTCAGTCCACCCAAGGGTCATTGGCAGACATCAGGAAGGGCATCCGGTCATAAAGTGCTACACACTTCAAACCTAAGTCCTCTACCCAGGGGCAATGCCTTAGCCCTTAGGGGAAAACGTGGTGTAAAACTCATTTTTTTTTTTCCCAACTACTTCATCCCACTGATCTCTTCCTCCCTTCTCACCTCCCCCCTTCTCCCAGCCTCTTATACTCTATCTATCTATCTATTGCCAGACACCATAATCCCGTAAGGGGTGGCCATTTGACTTTGAGTTATTTTTTTTTACGGGGAGGGGCACTAACCCTCCACCAACCCACTTGTTGACACGTAGGGAGCACGTATGGTTTGGTTATATGGTTACCACCCAGCGTTGTAAATGGTTTCTTGGCTTACAGGAAACCATTTGGCTTGTCACTCAATGTAATGCCACCTGTAAAGGAAAGAAAAGCAGTAAGAAGTGACAGGAAATATAGGAGAAATAGGAAGAAAGGAGGGCAGGCACAGAAAAAGAATGATAAAGGCTAAGGAAGAAGTAGGCAGCACTACATCAAGTGAGTGGACCTCCCCCCTTCTCCCAGCCTCTTATACTCACATTACTTTAATTCTCTGTGTTTAACATTTCCTTAAAGTGTTCTCTCCATCAGCTCAATTTTTTGCCCTTACCTTCATATCAATCTACCATTTTTGTCTTTCACATCCCTACTAACATCTTATCACCCTGTCTGACTCAGTTTACCTCCTTCCAACACATTTTCTTACATTCCCTCTGCTTTACACTCAGATTCCTTCTAAATTCCTCATCCATCCTCATCTTACTCTTTCTTACTAATCTTACACCTATGTCTTTCTCGCTACATATAACCCTCCGTCTCTCAACTTCCTTCATGCTTCTGCTTCCCATCCACTCCCTATATGCTTTCTTCTTTTGTGCCACAGCTTGTCTCACCTCTTCATTCTACCATGCTGTTCCTTGCATCCCCTGTCATCTCTTTACCCCACACACCAGCTCACTTGTTGCGTAGATTTCTGTTGTGAATATCTTGCACACACCTTCCACCTCCCTCATCAGCTGCAGATCATATTTACCCAATTTTACCACCACTTTTATATTCTGCCATTTTTCCATCCTCTTGCAACCTTTTTACTCTCCTTGTATGGACAGCTACCTCTTGTCCTGCCCTCCTCCTTTTCCTCCATTGCACCTGAACCTTGACTTTCACCACCAGCAAGTGATGGTCAGAAAATCCACTTCCCCAGCCTTTGTATGCTCGTGCACCATTTATACAAATACTATACATATTGAGTAACAGTAAGCCCATATTTTATTTATTTTTTTATGACTAATGATTTACAGAAAAGTTGCCTATTACAGTTCTGCTGCTTCTTGTAAGGCTGATTTGCCCATTTTTCCAAAAATACAGTACAGTTGTATGGAAAAAATTGAAATATGGAACACATCACTGATATATAAGGTGAATTTACTGTTCATGTTTTTGTTGTAACTCCAGGCTTATGTATACATGAATCGTCACACTGTTTAACCAGGCATTCCTACTGGAGTTATCCCTCCAAAGTCTAGGACTTATACTGAATACACACACAACCTTTTCTCAACAGCAAATCAACAGTGCGAAGGCATCTTGTAAACTTGATGCCTTGAAAACACATGCACTACCTCTGGACAGATGGAATCCCTTAAAATAGTCTACAAGCAGAACAAAAATAAATTATGCGAGCCCAAGCCGAAACCAAGAGCCCCAACTTTAATCGCCACAGACATGGAAAAGATTTAACAAACAAAGCGTTAGGAAGGATAGGATGCATACACAAATATCGATCACACGCATCGTCACAAAAATACTCGGGAGGCCACATTCGAAATTCTGGGATGTCATTTGAACATCTTCCAGCATCATATTCATACAAACTTCCATGTATGAGCATAATACCTTCCGGATTTCCTCGGGTCTGGCCACGTCCAGCGCAGCAGTTTGATGCCCAACCATTCACTATTCCGTTCCTCTTAGGTCCAGCACGCAACATTCCGCCAGATGATTGAGGTGCTGATGTCATCATCCCATACAGTTTTCTGATTGTGTAATACATTTTCGAGATAAAAGGGTCTTGTAACTAATGAAGCTCAGAGTAAGCGTGATCGTTCTTTCAGTCCCAAAATATGAAATGCTAAAAAAAAAAAAAGTTACTGATTGAAATATGACAGGGATTGGAAAAATAAGAGATACTGGTTTAACAAAGGAGAGGTCATTTAACCAATCTGACCACCTCTTCCTTCCCCTGGCTGTGCCACTGTTATCGAACATTTTCATGTAAATATGATGCTTAGTAGTTACCCCTAAAGATACTCTCTATAGCGAACGTTTTCTGTAGTGTTACTATACTCGATTTTTTCCCAGCTGATGATCCACTTTCGTGAATGTGGCACCTGCGCACTCTGCCGCGTGATTGGTTGGTTTCAATTTCATACCTGAAGTATCATACTTACAAAAAAATAAAAAGTACCTTATATCCCAGTTTTCATAAATGTTTTTCATTGTCATTGTACTATACAAACAGACATGAAACGAGTATGTATCTGTGCTTCACCCAAATGAATAATGAATTTAAGGAAGTTGAATTTGAATTGAAATATTTATTGTAAAAGATACAGAGTTGTTGCATCTCCCTATATTTAAAAAAAAAAAAAAAAAAAAAGTAAACACATTTGGCTGGGTAATTGCAAATAAAAGGTATGTTAATACTGAGGCACTTGTTACATTAGACAATAGTACCATTCTAAGTAAATTAGCCGGTTTGTCAGTGGTAAAGTGGTGGAAGTGGGGAGGCGAATGGAACAGTCGCTACGGAAGAGGGGGCGAACATGAGAGACGACCAGGCGGGAAAAACAAGTTGTCTCGTCTCGCAGTTTGTTAGACTATTTTGGATCACACCTACACCATTGCTTCGATACCTTCGTCCATATTATCCGTAAGTATATATATCCGTAAGCATATATATTTGTTAGAGATGCAACAACTCTGTACCTTTTACAACGATAAATATTTCAATTCAAATTCAACTTCCTCAAATTCATTGTTCGTTTGGGTGAAGCACAGATACATACTCGTTTCATGTGTGTTTGTATAGTACAATGACAATGAAAAACAGCATTTATGAGAACTGGAATATAAGATACAATTTTTTTTGTAAATATACTTCAGGTATGAAATTGAAACCAACCAATCACGCGGCAGGAGTGCGCAGGTGCCACATTCACGATAGTGGGTCATCGGCTGGAAAAAAAAAATCGAGTATAGGATCGGTCAGTGTTCTAACTACGATCAACGGATGTTATCATGCAATAAACAAGGAATACACAG
>JAGKTI010027412.1:0-13268 GCA_018397915.1 Birgus latro | reverse complement strand
TTATTTTTAATATAATGTTTTTGGTTTTATCTCCATTGTCGCATTCATGCTTTTGACTATCAACCACTCCCTCTTTAGTTCTTCCATGCAACTGCCCTACATGTTTTATAACATGTTGAAATTTCGTGTGAATAAAAATGACCAGTTTTCCACTTATGATTACACTGATTTCACTAATGTCACTGAATGCCGGCAGATTAATTTGCTTCTTGATAGCAATACAAGTGGTAAGTAGTTGTTCTTGGGCACACGTATTAATCCGTCTGTCTTGGTCTTGTGCTACGAGGGGCTCCAGTAGCAAATTTCCAATGTTCTACCTCTATATCGCTTATCTATCTGTTAATTGTTAAGGTGCCAGTATATCTGTCTTACTGGAATATTTGCTAAATAAAGAGCAATAATCTGCTTTCACCGATAGGCTGTAGTTTCTTGTTGATCAATCTTGCTTTCAGGCTTTCAGCACTTACGGGTTTACCCGCGTGAATATCATCCCGCAGAGAGAATTAAATGTGGATAATAATATATCTTTAGATGTTTATTTTTCTGATTTGATGGCACTAATGATTTCGACATTACGATTATCTGCGGGTTTTATCTTATGGGACGTATTTCCTTCAGTATTGTTGATTCTGAATGGAAAATAAGTATTACGAGAGTTTCTCCGCATTTTAACTCTGAAACCGTTGAGCGATAGGGAGTGCGTTTCACATTCTTTCGTACTGCTAAGCCTCAGCTTTAGTGTATTGTGGTTTCCTCTTCCGTAATGCGAGATATACACAGTAAAAACGCTAATATATTACTTTTTGGTGTTGTTTATCCAAATACTGCTCTTTCTGGTGTGCAATATAGAAAATATAACATGTCCGTGACAGTTGCCAGATACCACTTTCTGAGCGAAAGGTACTGGGAATCGGGACATCACTTCTTTGGGCGATTGTACATACAGTATTGTATAGGTAAGGTGTTTTAAGGTTTTCAATGTTTATTTTTTTATGGTCTTCTAGGTGTTTAGCATTACTTTGGATATTCCTACATGTGGTTTGATGTCCAAATATTGCAGGCTGACCTGAAATCTGCACCAAAATAAGGAGGGGTACTGTACTTAGAGTAGTGTATGTCACGAATTTTCTACATCGTGAAATTATGTATTGTAGATCGTGACATCGACTGATTTTGCGGGAGCAACGACTAGTTCTGAAATGCAACAGATTTCGCTCATTCTCTCAACTGTCCACTCGCGTACTTATATGAATTCACATCAAGTTGTCAAAACTTTCGTCATTCTTTCGCGAGTGATTATCTTTACGTACAGACAGTGCATTCCTCTGAGCAATAATTTCTGAACTGTCATTTCTTTGAACTTGCCTCCCCGGCCATTATTTAGCCATGCCCCTTTCACAATTCCCTTACGTCGGACACTCAAAAACACAGTCAGTCTGTCCCTTAGTCTCGGACAGTGTGGTGCGCCGTGCGCAAAGCTAGAGCGGGTCTCTTTCCTAAGCGATTTCAGGTCTCAGCTTGTACTGGCGTGTATTCCCGAAGCTCCCACCAGCTTGGTGATCGACTAGAGCAGCAACGGTCTCATCCATACCGATTACTATTTTCTTTTGTTTTTCCTAGGCTTAAGGTTTTGGTTATTTAGCCATTTGTCTGAGTGTTTAAGTGAGTGCATTTCCCATTCTTTGATTTGAATTGATTCATGTAACGTAAATTTATTTTCTTGTATTCAATAAATTTACAGTTCGTTTTCTTGAGCTTTGTTAAATGTAACAGTCGTGTTTGATTTCCCCACATATTTAGTACACTTTTGCTACTCCACGTTAGCTATCTATCTATCTATTGCCAGACGCATCAATCCCGAACAGGGTGGCCACAAACAAATCGCCTCCATGTCACTCTGTCCCCTGCCATTTCACTACCACGCTCCCAACTCACACCCCCCTCTCTCATATACCTCTCCACTCCATCCCTCCATCTCATCCTCGGCCTCCTCCTCCCTCTCGCCCCCTCCACCTCACTCACGTGCACTCTCCTCGTCACTCTTTCACTCTCCATCCTCTCCACATGCCCAAACCACCTTAACGTGTTTCTCCTAACGCTTCCCATCACGTCCTCAACCACACCACAACACTTCTTCACTTCCTCATTTGTTAGTCTGTCTCTCCATGTGACTCCACATGCTCCTCTCAAATAACTCATTTCCACTGCTCTCACTCTTGACTTCTGTCCTTCCAACAGGGTCCAAGCTTCACTTCCATATGTCAGAGTTGGTATCACAATACTGTCATGTAACAACTTTTTCACTTCCATGCTCACCTCCCTGTTTCTTATCACTGCTTTCAACGAACCAGCAACCTTCCTTCCCTGCTGTACCCTTTCGAGCACTTCACCCTCCAGACTACCATCCTTACTCATCACACTGCCCAAGTACTTAAATTCACTCACATTCTCCATTTCCTTCCCATCCAATCTCACTGTACACTCACTGGCTTCACTTCTCTCGAAGACCATCACTTTACTCTTCCCCACATTCACCTTTAGATTCCGTTTCTTACACACTCTCCCAAACTCATCTACCAAGCCTTGCAGCTCCCCTTCGTCTTCACTCAACAACACAGTATCATCTGCAAACAACAGTACAGGGAGTTTCCAAACACTGCCCTCTCTCACTAGGGCCGCTCCAACATCCACTGCCCGACCTTGTATCTCTTTTATAACCCCATCCATATACAGATTGAACAACCATGGAGACATGACACATCCTTGTTTCAATCCAACCTTCAAATGGAAAGATTCACTCAGTTTGCCATCCACACGCACTGCAGCCTTAGCACCCTCATACATACTCTTCACTGCCTTCAACAACTTCCCATCCACTCCATATATTCTTAATACCTTCCACAAACCTTGTCTATCCACCCTGTCATATGCTTTCTCCAGATCCATGAAGGCTGCATACAACTTCTTGCCCTTCTCTAGAAACTTTTCCACTACGGATCTAAGAATGAATATCTGGTCTACACAACCTCTTCCCTTCCTGAAACCTCCTTGTTCTTCTCCAACTAATTCCTCAGTAATTTCCCTAACTCTGTCAATAAGTATCCTACCATATATTTTTCCTATTACACTGAGAAGGCAAATGCCCCTATGATTACCACACACTGCTTTTTCCCCTTTTCCTTTGTACAGAGGAATAATTATACCTGACTTCCAATCCTCCGGGACTCTACCCTCCTCCCAAGCCAATCTGCACACCTTCCACATCCATTCTATTACTATCTCTCCCCCATGCTTCAGCATTTCACCACACACTCCATCAATTCCTGGGGCTTTCCCCATTTTAACTTTCTTCATTGCTTCCACCACTTCCATCCTGGTGATTTCTTCCTCTCTTCTCACAACCCTCCTTCTCCCTGCCATTCCCCAGCCACTTATACTTGCATTACTTTCATTCTCTATGTTCAACAGTTCATTAAAGTGTTCTCTCCATCTGTTTACTTTTTCTCCCTTCTCCACTAGTAATCTACCATTTTTATCTTTCACACCCCCACTGACTTCGTTGGCACCCTGTCTAGCTCTCTTTACCTCCTTCCAGAACATTTTCTTACATTCCCTCCACTTTGCACTCAAATTCCTTCCAAATTCCTCATCCACTCTCTTCTTACTCTCTCTTACTAATCTTTTCACCTCTCTCCTTCTCACTACATATAACTCTCTTGTCCGTCTCTCAGCTTCTTCGTTGCCCCTGTTTCTCATCCACTCATTATATGCTTTCTTCTTTCGTGCCACAGCCTCTCTCACCTCTTCGGTCCACCATGCTGTTCCCTGAACCCCCTTTCGTCTCCTCTTCACCCCACACACCACCTCACATGCTGCACAGATTTCTTCTGTTTCTCACTCTCAATCCTCTCCATATGGCCAAACCACCTCAATGTGTATCTCCTAACGCTTCCTATCACATCCACACCACAACGATCCTTCACTTCATTTGTCAGTCTGTCTCGACATGCTCCTCTCGAATAACTCATTTATTTCCGCTCTCTCGGTCATTTGAAAATTACACTTTGCATTTGGCTGCCAAGACTGGGCAATACAGCCAGTACTCCTGGTACTGTGGGCATCCATTACTGATAAATTAAATTGAAATTATTTACTGTGAAATAAAACTATTCACTTCACACACACTAAGTGACTAAGGTGATAGGTATGGAGCAATGCGTTGTTAACTCGTGGAAGTTCGTATGAGGAGTGAGCGGAGCGGAGAGGGACAGGGAAACAAGGCTGTGATGTTGCCAGTTTTACTTTTATCTGCATTTTCTCAAGACGTCTTATTTAATAATTTAATATAGATATACAATAGCATACGCAGTTCCTTACAAATTTCATTGAAACATATTATTTAAATCAAATATCCACAGCCTAATAAATTATTAGGCTGTGGATATTTGATTTAAATAATATGTTTTAATTATTTTTTAAGGAATTGCATATGCTACTCCTAATAAATAATGTATTTTTAATTTATTATTTTTTATTAATAATAATAATGTTGAAGCATTTTAAGAAATGCTACTACCCTTCCTCCATCCTCCAACAATCCAGCCCTCGCGACCTGCCCGAGCCTCACCCATCCTTTGTCCAGCCATGCGGGCAGTTCCCAAGACCACATGTCCTGTGGATTGCCAGGACATGTGCGCAAGGCAGGTGCTCAAGTGCAAATTCATTTGTACTAGCGCAACTACTGTAAATTTGCCTTTGCGTACCTGCCTTTTCATGTGCAAAAGCGCAATATTGCGCATGGTCTCGTGCAGTGTGCAGTGCACAAACGATATTCACCGGAGCGCAAGGATGCGCAATTGCGCTTTGCGCAAGTCCCTGTGCACCTGCCCAGCACTGCTAAATACACTCACTATTCTCATTAACACCAGACTCTTTTTCACTAACAGCAGCCTCCTGGTGCTCACTGTTATCACTCCTATCACCCATGGCTACCACAGTACAACAACACAACGGAAACTCTCACAAAATCATCAAAAATAATGGAGCATTCAAAGTGTTCTGTTAAAAAAAAGGCAGGGAGAAGAGAACGGTGTTTTGATTCCGTTTATACTGGATGGTGGCAACAGCCACCCAGTAACAAAGCTAACTCAGTCAGAGTGAATTTTCATCGGCTGCTGAGATCTACTGGAGTGGTGCATGAGAGAGACGTGAGTGTGGGAAGGATTCAGTTGTTTCAGGGCTTGCTAGACCATAAGAAAAATAATCAGAAGGCCATATATGACTTACTGTTGGATAGAGGAAACCCTGACAAAAAATACAATACTGGCGCTTGTTCCCTTACTATTGCCTGTGCCTCAAATACAAGAACTCAACACCCAAATAAACAATAAAATATCAGAACAGCAAACACTAAATTTGAATAATTATCTCCAAACACTTGATCACAAAACAAACACCAGCAAACTCTACAAAACACTAAACAGCATCACACTCTCCAACAGCAGCACTACACAATCACATGCTGCCATCATAACAATAGACACCATACCTTCAAACAAACAACAAGCAAAGACTCTCATCAATCACTTTTCACATGTCAGCCATCTAAACCCCCATCGTGACGACCGACGTATCATCCGACTTAAGAGACAGTTCCCCACAGACCCAGACTTCGCACCTTTCACTTACAACCAGACGAAGCACATTATCAGCAACCTCAAGCACTCATCTGCCTGTGGACCAGACAACATAAGCAGCATACACCTTAAACACCTTGGACCACAATGCATACAAGCACTCACCAACATATCAAATTACAGCTACATACACAACATAATATCCAACATCTGGAAGCATGGCATTAACATCACTATCCCCAAACCCAACAAAGGCCCCATGTTACCTTCCTCACACCACCCCATCACACTCCTCTGCACCCCTTCCAAAGTCACTGAAAGACTGGTACTAGAACTAGTAACACCTCACATGCCCCTAGCCCCATCACAATATGGTTTTAGGTCACTACACTTCACAAACACTCTTCTTACAGACCTTACACGGAGAGTTTTTGATGGCATGAATTCAGCAAGGCCATCACATAGAACACTCCTTGTCACACTAGACATTAGTAAAGCTTTTGATGCCATCCTCCGCCACAGCCTCACAAACAAAATATTCAACACAAACTTGCACAATAACACAAAAAGATGGCTGGCAAACTACTTAGCAGGCAGATGTGCACATGTAACTTTTGCCGTTCAGTCTTCGAACATCAGAAACTTCACAAATGGCATCCCCCAAGGATCTGTTTTGTCCCCTAAACTCTTTAACCTATACATGCATGACATACCCACACCCCATACACCACAGATACACATAGCTTCCTATGCAGACAACATAACATTTACATGTACACACCAAAACGCAAACACAGTCTGGGAGATTTGTCGTACAGAGAGAGGCTGGAAAGGCTGGATTTGCCTTCCTTAGAGGAAAGGAGAGAGAGGGGCGACATGATTGCAGTGTTCAGGACCATTATAGGAGTAGATAAAATTGACAGAAAATCTGTTTGTGCGGGATGAGAGAGTAACAAGGGGACACGGAATGAAACTAAAGAAGCCAAGCTGCTTGAAGGACATCAAGAAATATAGTTTTCCTTATAGATGCATAAACCTGTGGAATAGCCTGGACAAAGAGATCGTCCAGTCTTAAAACAAACGAGTTTAAGGCAAAATTTGACTTATTGAGAAACAGAGACTGGACCCCACGAGCATAGCACATTTCCTGTATATCACAATTAGGTAAATACAGTTAGGTAAATACACATCCTCCAACCTTACCTCAACACACTACACGAATGGTTCACTACAAACAGGCTCAAAATAGCCCCAGCCAAATCTACAGTGACCCTTTTTACAAACTGGACAGCAGAACACAGTCACATCCCACACCTCACCATAAACAACACTCCCCTACTACACACGCACACCCAAAATCCTTGGTGTAACACACAGTACTTCAATGTCATTTAAACAACACATCAGAAACATCAAAACCGCACTCACCCGGCCGGCTTTACGACGTGAACTGCCAAGGCTCCCAGTTGCATACCACAGGAGCCTTCCAATGACGTCATCACTCATGACTTAGCAGATGTGTGCGTGCGCACACACACTAACACTCTCGTCCTCTCTTCTTATTTTGACAGAAGATTCCAAGGACAAAGTTGGATGGTCTATTTGCGTCTGATACACACTGTGTATCCAATACATAGACTTTTGTGTGAGTACCATCAACACCCGATACACACTATGTATCCAATACATACACTTTTGTTTAATTACTATCAAGACTCAGTCTGCGGCCACATACAGATATGTGATGTCTCTCAAAGTATTATAAACTTTCTAGTCTCGGCTGACTGCTGGACGCACCCGCTCGGTCGAGGCACCTTTCTTGGTGAGACAATCAGCCAGTTGTTGTGATGTATCCACCCAGGATACCTCATCAGTCTCCCCCTGCTCCAACATATCCCGCAACACAGCAACATGAATGCGCAATCTCCTGTCTTCTACGCTCTTACAGGAGTAAAGGGCGTCCACCAGACTCTTGTTGTCGACGAAACACTTTATTTAGAACTTTCCACATCCAGAAACCTCACGCAATATTTTGGAGAGATATACAGCAGTTTCAGCACTTTCAAGCAGTGCCAACGCCTCAGCAGATAAGGTAGATTTGACGACCCTCCAGATCTTCCTTGTCTGCCAAAATATAGGATATCTTGCCTCACTAGCATCTCGTAGGAAGATAACAAAACTTCCCTGAGATCCATTGCCTACAAGGTTGGCAAATGAGGCATCCGAAAAGCACTCTATATGACAGTCCTCGATCGGCCCCATTCATGGAATGTATAGCTTCATGTTGTCAGTCTTCACCCTTGAGATCACCTTACTGAGTCTAAGCAAATCCGCTACAGTAGCTCGGTTGCTATTCACGCTCAACTCACACACATCAAAGGCAATATCTGGCCGAGTGTATGTGGCAATCCAATTGAGTTGCCCAATTAATGCTCGGTACTCCTTTTTCTCAGACTCGGACAGCTCCCCTGATTTTACTGCTGCATGATGTTTACTCAGCGTGACTGGTTTCAAGGATGAAGCATACTGAAATTGGTCGAGCGTTATGATGCCATCGATGTTGGAGATGACATTGAGACCAACGTATTTGAAAGCTTTTGATTCTGAACTGCCGATGAGGAATATTTGACTCAACCGATTTATCACTTGCTGTTCAAACTCATGTGTACCAGCCCAAAGGAAGTCGTCGACGTAGATGCATACAATGCCTTCGACTTTGCCACCATTGCTCCAAGAGAATAGCGCTGAATCCAGTGATGATACTTTAGCTCTGAGACTCAACAATTGATCTTTTACGCGCAGATACCAATGCCTAGCAGCATCACAAAGGCCGTAAACAGTTTTCTTTAGTCTCCATAACTTACCATTTGCATATTCAGGCGGAGGACGTAAATGAACAACTCTCTCAGTGTCGTTACCTTGCAGGTAGGCAGCTTTCACGTCCATAGTGTGGCAATCCCACTGGTTGGTGGAGGCCAAAGAAAGTGCCAAATGCACTGCTTCCTTTGAACAAGTAGGTGAGTCTTTTCGGAGATCCACTGTGTCTTCCTCAAATCCTCTGGCGACTAAGCGGGCCTTAACAATAGGCTTTCCATTTTTCAGTTTTTCTGTCACAACCCATCAAACCGTTATGGCACCTTGCCCAACATCATCTACTTCCTCATACACATCATTATTCTGCCAATTTGTAATTTCATTTTCCTTAGCACATAATACGGCCTCAGAGTTGAAAAGAACAAGCATTTCTGCGTCATCATCAACCACTTCCCATTCGCTAAGATCCTTCTCCAAATCTATCCAATCAATGCTGCCATCAGAGTCCCTCTTCAAATTATAGCAGTGTTTGTACTTTCCAGTGGCTTTACCTGCCCGACTTATAATCCTTCCAGAGACCAACTCTCCACTTTCTGAATGTATTCCCTTTATACGTTGACCAACAGAAACTTTGGGAAGCTGATTAATTGGAACAGAAACTGTGGGAGGCTCATCGATTGGGACCACACCATCTTCCGACTCGTCATCTGGTGGATAGTCATTCAGCACTTGCGTAGGATTGTCATTAGGCTTCTCCTGGACAACATTTTTCTTCTCATCACTGTTGACATCACTTTCAACTGTAGTATCTTGCTCTGGCACTCGCGCTAGACGACATACGTGTACTCGCACGTATACACCGCCGTGTCTCACCAGAATTTGTATCCCATCTCTGCCTATTACAATTCTGGGACCGTGCCACTCATGACTGTCATTTCTTTTGTAGAAGACTTCATCTCCATTCCGGATGTCGTTTAGGTCACTCGAACGTATGTTGTGCTGCAGAGCCCTAGCCAAGCGTTCATCTGATTCGGTCTTTATAAACTCTTGCCTAGCTAAATGAAGAGCGTTCAAGTTGTCTCTCACAATTTTTGATGGTGATGAAGGTTCCAGGGCTGGAGGATCATTTGCATACACATTAGGGAGACCAGGGTTTTGACCAAAAACAAGTTGGTTAGGAGAATAGCCTGAGTAGTTGGTCGTTAGGAGAAAAGCCTGAGTAGTTGGTGAGAGCATTTCTTGCCGATACTGCCCATGCCAAGGCCACATCCAATTCACACTGGCTATCAGCCATTATCTTCCTAACAATGTCACCAGTGACTGCATTTTGATGCTCACAGACTCCGTTGCTCCAAGGACTCTCTGCATACGTTGTCATGATCTTGATATTGAAGGCCTCTCCCAATGCTTGCATTTCCGCATTATTGAATTCACAGCCATTGTCTGTAAGAATTTTTCTAGGTGTGCCAAACACAACAATCCAGCTCCGAAATATTCCTTTGATAATGGTGGGCGCACACTTATCTGCGATTACTATCGCATTACAATATCTGGTCACCAAATCAACAAGGACTAAGAAATAATGCCTTCCCCAAGCTTTTAAATCCATGGCTATGGCTTCGTTAAACTTAGATGCCATGGGCAAACTGACTATGGGTCGGGGCTTGGCTTTCTTAAATCTGCAACAGACTGTACAAGCATGAGATACAGCCTTGACGGCCTGTTCCAGTTTTGAACTTTTAATTCCCGCATCTGTGATCAGTTTAGTTAGTTTTGCCGATGTTGGGTGTCCAAATTGCCTGTGAAGCTTCAAAGTGGTTTTTTCTACATCACCCCCACGAGTTGCCAACATGATTGTTTCACAAAATTCATGATATAGTCATAAGGAAATTGGAGGTAAGTAATGGCCTGAAGATGAGGACTTTAACTCAGTGATAGTTCCACAAATTTTGACCTGGTCAGTTCCAAGGTTAATCAGTATTTTTGTTTTTTTCATGGAACTTCTACTCCACAGCAAGGGAATATTGCAGTCCACAACATCAGTCACGATGGTCGCACGCATGTTTCCAAGTAGCAGGGCAGAGTAACACGTTTGAGGGAAGAAACTGTGACATCATCAGCAAAAGTAAACGTTGAGGATGACGCTTCTTCTTTTAAAGCATCACGTTCATAATCAGTGAGCTCACTTAGATAGCAATTGATCCATTCAACTCCACATACAGTTGTAGAACACCCTGTGTCTAGAACAGCACATCCCTTAGATTCTTCTACTAGAGTTTGTGACTTACCTCTACTAGCGGCATCATCCGCATAACCCATAAACAACGACAGATGCACTGTTTCAGAATTCTCTTCTCGACTGCCGCCGTTTTCGTATGCATCCGGACAGTCACGTGCCCAATGAAATCTAGAATCACATACGAAACACTTCGATACCTTTCCATCAGGCCCAAGTGGGTTGTGCCTCCTGCCGGTGGATGAGCATTGGGGAATTCTAGCAGATACAGTTGAACATCGACCACTACCCCGACGTCGATCACGTATTGCACCACCCCACAACATTCTCCGTCCTCGTCGAGTACCTCTAGCATAAAGTGTTTCGTCACCCTCAACTTCGTCACTGCAAAATACTGGTTCGTCTTTCACCCGGGCGGACACTGATTCTTCGTTCTGCCTGCCAATTTCACCAGCAAAAATACGATTCAGGGCAGATTTCATATTTTCGTATGTCACCTCAGTTATCGTGGACATCACTAGTTGTCGTTCACTGTCTGAAAGTTTGCATGCAGCTAAGAGCATAAAAGCCATCACAGAATTTGGCAGTTCCATGTCCTGCTTGGTAAATTTGAAGTAAACATGCTCAAATTCTGTCACGAACTCCCGAATGTTCATATCACTGGCTCTTCTGAAGTTATATAGCTCATAAAACGCTGCAAACTGTCGACGTCCTTTGTCCACGAGAAATAAACCGTCTAATTTCTTCAGCAGGGTCTGAACACCATCCTCCTGCTTTAAAACATCTGTGTCAGTGTGCGAGGACGCCACCCTTGTTTCCCAGACAATGACAGGTGAATAGCTAAAGCTTATTTTTCTGCTGCTAGGTCCATTAGTTTGCACCAAATGTCAATGCCTTTTTTCCAGCTCTCATATGTAGAATCATTTTCCAATTTTGGAGGCCACTTGGTCGAACACGATGCCATTCTCGAACTACGCTCTGCTACCAAAATGTTGGAACTAGACAAACCGCACTCACCCGGCCGGCTTTACGACGTGAACTGCCAAGGCTCCCGGTTGCATACCACAGGAACTTTCCAATGACGTCATCACTCGTGACTTAGCAGATGTGTGCGTGCGCACACACACTAACAACCTAGACTCAGTTCCTTGAGGTCACTTGCCCATACAACATTTGGACACAACAAAGAAACCACCACCACAGTATACAAACAACATATACATTCAGTGATGAATTATGCAAGCCCTGCTAACCTCACTAAAACACACTATAACACTCTTCAGACCATACAAAACAAGGCCCTAAAAATAATCACAGGCTGCACATCTACTACACCTACAGACCACCTACACCAAGAAACCAAAGTCCTCAAAATCAAGGATCATCTAGACATGAGAGGCACCCAAATTCTTGCTGCAGCCTCTACAAACCCACAGCATCCGCTACACTACATGGCAGCATATCCACACACATCAAGGAACATCAAAACAACACCCAGCACACGATATCATACACAAATACTGTCATCTCTTTCCCCCTGCCTGCCTCAGACCAGCTTCCAGAAGCATATTCATAATCAAATCACTCGCCGTTCCATTCAGTCACTTAAAAGACAACACACAGCTGCATGCACAGCCTCCTGATATCCATCCTTCTGAGTGCTATCTCCCTCGTGAAGACAGGGTCCACCTGGCCAGGTTGAGATGTGGGCATCATCCCGCCCTCTTAAGCTATCAGAAGAGGCTGGATGACTCTGTCAATGATGTCTGTCCAGGATCCAACACAGCACCCTGTACAATTAAGCACATCATGGAAGACTGCATTGCACACAATCACCTGCGCCAACAACACAACATACACTCCTTGAGAGCTCTGTGGGAAAGCCCGGTCTCGACCATGGCCTTCCTTAGGGACTCAGGGCTGTTTGGCCAAACTGCCTAGGGAACAACTACTACTACTACTACTACTACAAGGGGCTCAAGACTGACCCCTGATGCACACCAACATTCACGGAAAACTCATCGCTCAAATCTCCATTCACCCTTACCTGCATGAGAGCACCCACATACATGGCCATAACAATCCTAACCAGTCACTTCTTGATCCCAAGCTTTCTCATTGTGTACCACAACCCTCTCATGTTACAGGTGGGTAAGTTCCATAACTCTTGCGTGCAGGATATGAGAGGTTTATTTACTGGAGATAGCTAACAGTTCCACTCTCCAAGGAGGTTCGCCCCAAACTGGCTTCATATGTTGAGCCAGGCCTGGGAAGGCTAGCTAGGTAAGCATTTTTTAAGATCTAATTGTTCTTGGTTACATTTGGGTTGTTTTTAATAATAGAGTGACATAGTGGGGGTACAATACTCCCCCAGGTAATTGAAAGGGTGTCTCCTGACACTAGGAGGCAAGCAACATCGGAGTTCTTCTATATAACTATGGAGGATGGGGAGTCCACTAGGTATGTAGAGTAAGTGCTTGGGTTAATAATTGTTATAAGGTAGAGTTATTCTACAGAAGTTGCAGGAAGGAAAAGTGAGTATATACAAACATGGCTATGTGAAATAAGAAAGAACTCTAGCA
>JAGKTI010027411.1:0-13268 GCA_018397915.1 Birgus latro | reverse complement strand
CCCAAAATTAGTCTAATTAATGCCTAATTACCCACTAATTACCCTACTTATGGCCTAATTACACACTAATTATCCTAATTAGGGCCTAACTGCCCGATACTTACCCTTATTAAGGCAAAAATTACCCACTAATTACTTTAATTAGGGCCTAATTCCCCACTAATTACTCTAATTAGTGCCAAATTAAACACTAATTACTCTAATTAGGCCCTAATTACCCTCTAAATACCCAAATTAGGGGCTAATTACCCACTAAATACCCTAAATAAGGCCTAATTACCCACTAATTACCTTTATGGCCTAATTACCCGCTAATTACCCTAATTAGGGCCTAATTAACCTAAATAAGGCCAAATTACCCACTAATTACTCTAATTAGGACCTAATTAACAACTAATTACCCTAAATACGGCATAATTACCAACCAATTACCGTAATTAGGGCCTAGTAACCCATTAATTACCCTAGATAGGGCCTAATTACCCACTAATTACCCCATTTAGGGGCTAATTACCCACAAATTACTCTAAATAGTGCCTAATTACCCACCAATTACCCTAAATAGGGCTAATTACCCATTAACCTAATTAGGGCCCAATTACCCACTAATTACCCTATTTAGCGGCTAAATACCCACTAATTACCCTGAATAGTACCTAATTACCCACTAATTACCCTAAATCGGGAATAATTACCCACTAATTACCATAAATTGGAAATTATTACCCACTAATTACCCTAATTAGGGCCTAATTACCCACTAATTACCCTAATTGGGACCTAATTACCCACAAATTACCCTAATAAGGCCCTAACTGCCCAAAAATTACCCTAATTAGAGCCTAATTAACCCCTAATTACCTTAATTCACCCACTAATTACCTTAGTTAGGGCATAATTGCCCACTAATTACCCTAATTAAGGCCTAATTACCCACTAAGTACTCTTATTAGGGCCTAATTAACCACTAATTACTCTAAATAGCCTAATTACCCTCTAATTACCCAAATTAAGAGATAATTATCCACTAATTACCCTAAATATGGCCTAATTACCAGCTAATTACCCTCATTAGGGCCTAATTACCCGCTAATTACTCTAAATAGGGCCTAATTAACGTAAATAGGGCCTAATTCCCCACTAATTGCCCTAAATACCGCCTAATTCCCCACTAATTACCCTAATTAGGGCCTAATTACCCATTAATTACCCTTATTACGGCCTGATTGCCCACTAATTAATTTAATTAGGGCCTAATTCCCCACAAATTACTCTAAGACTTAATTAGGGTAATTACCCTAATTAAGGGTTAATTACCCACTAATCACCCTAATTATGAATTAATTACCTACTAATTATCCTAATTACCCACAAGTTGCCATAATTAGGGCCTAATTACCCACTAATTACCCTAATTAGAGCCTACTTACCCATTAATTACCCTAATCAGGGCCTAATTACCCACTAATTACCCTAATTAAGGCCTAATTACCCACTAGTTACCCTAATTAGGGCCTAATTACCCACTAATTACCCTAACTTGGGCCTAATTACCCTAACATTCACTGATCCAAAACACGGGCATTACAGGTAGCATCGTGGACTACTGACCAAAATCTTAGTCTAGTCCACCCACCAAAACATTTTCCAAAGAGATTTTTACAGTAAGATCTTGTTGTCTGTAACTCTCGACGATCCTTAAAATAGTATGTGAATGTTTTTATCATACAGTATTTGTTCAAAATATAGTAGTTTTTATCATTTTCCACATGACGCGAATGTGGATGCAGTCAGCTGGTATAATGGGCAATATTGCATCTACAATATATCTTACATAATTTAAAGGCTAGAACACAAGATGAAATGCAACCGACCTTTTCAATGTACCAGTTTAATTACTTGGTGCATAGTTTTTTTAAGGTATGCCCGATTTACTGTGAGGAGAATCCATGGCCGCGTCAGACCACAATCTCTTGCTGCATGTTCCCCCAATGACCCCATGTGATCGTGACAGCCGAGGAGTTCCCTTCGCAGTCGGCAGTCATGGTAGACGACCCAACGAAGCCTGACCGCAAGCGGTTTGCTTTTAAGGGTATAGCAGAGTATATCATTGAAATACTGTCCACGGCTATGAACTTTACGAGAGCGTAAAGATACTCACATTCTTTAACACACAACTGTTTTCTTCGATGCTGTAAAAGACTTGAAATCACTTCTTCCTTATTGACATGTAAATCACAGTTTAGCATTTTCATGTTTAATATATATTAATTTTATCTGGAAATAGTTTTCAGTTACATACAATGAGATTTTAAGGTGTAGTGTTCAGAAGAAATCGCAAAGGAGGTGTTCTGATTTTCTTCAAAACCACTTATAATATGCCCCATAATTCGATTTAACGACAGTATGCAATGAGGAGCTAACGGTAAATCAAATGATTTGTTGTAACTGCTTTCAAAACTCTCTGACAGGTGCACAATGAGAGCCCCTGACAAAAGCTGGGGCCTGCGGAAGAGTGATGGGACCTGGTCTGGCATGCTGGGACTCATCACACGTGAGGTGAGTTACTACATATTTTCAACTATACAATCTTGGTGACTAGTCTTTCCTAAACTCAATGAAACCATCTGGCAGAACAAGAATCCGATTCAAATGATAAGTCAGTCTTCTGTTGAGTGCTTCTTCAAAGTTCTGCTCCGTCCATTATTTTAAGAAAATGCTGTTACGTCTCCATCCACTCGGTCATTCCAGTTTCTGCCAGTTAGATCCTGCCAGGCTAATTCATAAAACAACAATTTATATATTTTTCACTTATCCATTCTTTCGTTAATACACGCGAATAAAATATGTTATTCATGTGTGGAACCTATGCCTTGCACAGAAACTTTTATCTTTTTTCATTTTTATTTCAATGAACACTAAAGACAGCATGTTGAAGATTAAGCCATGCGACTTCAGAAACCTTTCTCTACTATACTCATCACCCTTAACCACTCCATATTGTGTATTGATAGTTTATAAAGTGGTCTCTTAATGGGGAGCACTGAGTAACATATTGTACTGTTATGCCAAGGAATTTCATTGAGTAGTTTGAATACTTTCTGGCAACTCCGATGAGGCTGTGGAGCTGCCGTGAGTGATTCAGTGTGCTTTCTGTCAATCACCTCCTTCTTGTCGTAAATTGAAGGCTGTTGCACAGTGGTCTTTCCCTAGTCTGCATCGTGGTAGCAACTGCCACATTCATTCATACATATGTGCCTACTTTTGAAAATTTTCATGACCACTGTAGATGGCGTTTGATTTAAAATTTTGTTCAGTCCTAGCTTAAAAGCACTACAACATATTCGCAAGCAATACTCCAACCTACCCAACGAAACTGTCACACTTGCTAATAGTGGCATACACAAAAGACTAAAACCTTTTGCTACTTCTGTTCTAAGTAATTTTGTATGCTGGAAACTGTTTTTCTGATATTTGGTATTTGTATAAGTATAATCTTCATGTGTAAGGTATGGCCTCGGCAAAGTCGCACCATAAAGAGGGTTAAGAGTTGGCAGAAATTAGATTCTTGATGGTATGTCCTCTTGGACATATTTACCTCAACAAATCATTGCAGGAAGTGGAGCTTTCCCCTGGATCTTTTTCCCTCGATCTCACCAGAAGCCAGTGGACGGAATACTCTGCATACAGTATATTATCATGAATGGGTAGCAAGTTCTAGCTGCTCGTGGTCATCCTAAGCCGGACCCATGGTGTTTCCTAGTGCCTCTTGCACCAGTGGTTTTGACAACTTTGTTAATAGCATGGTTGGCTGTGTGCTCAGTGATGCTGCTCCTGCCTTTCTGTTTTCCTGCCCACACACAAGAACCAGACTGGGTAGATACCAACACCTTTAACTGTGTGTGCGTTCACCTGCAAGAAGGTAACTACTTTTGCCTTTTCAAGCTATAAGTGATTTGTCATTAATTGTGGAAGTCAAAGTTAACTTATTATATATAACGTAGCGATTATACATGGTTCAGTTATGTTAGTGCGCTTGTAACATTCGAAGTAGATCATTTCTTATAGGCATGAAAAAAAAAAAAACTTTTGTTTTCGTTTATAATCCCCACATAGTCTAATAAACTTTATTAGGTGCTTTAGAAACTTACAGGAAAAAGGCTGTTATTATAAAATACGGCAGGCCATCTACTGCTATCGGGATCTCTATTCTTTGGTACTAATTTCCCTTTTGTCATAAAAGATATAAAGATTTCTAAAAGTCGGCACTGGTGGGATCGTGTGATGCTGGGGGTGTGGATGCTGATGATGGTGGTGCTGACACAGAGCTACGTCGGCAATCCCATGTCCCTCCTGGTAGTCAGATACACCGACCAACCTACCAAAACCTTGATGACGTTCTTAACAACTCTGATGTTGGGATAATTCTTGTTCAGAACACTTTGATCATCCACTATCTTAAAGTGAACAACTGTTCTTGTGGAGTAATTGGAAAACATGTAGAGTAAACCCTTTCTATCCTGGATCATTTGAGGAGAAACCCAATCTGACAACGCTGATAATCTGCTAAGTCCGATGGTCCTCGCCTAAAGTGGGATTTCAAGCTTATAATGGGAAAATACAAAATGATAAAAATGAAAATACATAAAATTAATACTATACCATTTTACACTTACTTGGACAATATCCACACCCGTGTCATAGCACTTCTTCATGATTTGCCCAACCGGGTGGGAAAAACTAATCCCAGCATTACTAACTGCGTTCTGAGCCACCCTGCGCACGATCAGCGATCCGTTTTGGTCTGGTAGGCCACAGTTGTCTGGAAATTCTGTGTGGATTCTCCCATCTACCGACTGCCGGTAGCCGGTACGTATGACTGTTTTTGCGGAGACCTTCAAGTGTTCACTAAATTCTATATCCGAAATAGGAGGGTATGGTGTGGCAGGGTTTACTGTAACATTATTTGTTTAGACCCAAAAAATATTAAGGTTGTCAGTGCTACCCAGGTTATGTATAGGTAAACCAGTGCAACATGAAAAAGTGCCCAATCACTCATGTAGCATTCCATGAGTTTCTCATATTTTTCATTGATAACATAATACCATACGTTTAAGTTCATTCTACCCATCAGCAAGCTATTGGCGAAACAGTTTTTCATCAGCCCATCACTCCTTGTAGAGCAAGCAATTAATTTACAGTGTCACACTGTTCTGAAAAGCTAATTGACTTGTCAGTCCTAATCACCAGGTATCTTCACAATATGCCATATAAGCTTCACAACTACAGTATTATGTGCTATGGAGTCATTTATTTTTCCCAACTTTCACCTATTGATTTCATCGAAAGCATTCAGTACCACTGAGTATTACTGACAGCCTTCTTCGTTTCAGACTGCCAAGACGGGTTCACTTCGCGAGTTGGGGAACCTGATGGACACAGAACAAGTGGCTTACAGATCAATTGCTGAATTACGGAAAACCATGGAGACCACTGTATAAGATGGCAGTCATGTCGTGTTTGAGATGGTCATTTTGTATAATCACGCCCTTCGAGGGATCTTTTCTGTCACAGGTTACAATGAGGTTGCCATGTTCAGTGGAATTATTTTATGGTCATATCTTTCTAGTAATCGGGACTATATAAGTTATATATTTGTACTTAATCTCATGTCAATGGTGGGAGGGTCTCATTCGGTTTGGTTAATTGAAAGGATTTTAAATATAAATCACTGCCCTGGCGTTTGCAAATGGCATAGTTTAAGTCTTCGCAAGAAAGAATCCCTTATTCTAATTAACAGTATAATAGCCCTGTCAGTATATCATCAGTATTTCTTTTGACAGGTGCTTGTGAGTTTTACTTGTCCCGGAGCAGCTACCTCTCGACTCCCCTAGGCAAGCTGGCTTGGAACACCCTGTTTATGCCGAGGTTAAATCAGCTGTAAGTATTGAAAAGTTTGTCAGTAACTAAATGATATAGAGAATAATGGTCATGTGTGTTTGTTCTTCCGCAAAAGAAAGGGCACGATGAATAATTATTATGGCATATATTTGCTTGTGTGTCAAACAAAATACTTAAGACAGTTTTATTTTCCTCGATAGAGCTTATACATTAGTGGGCATATGAGAAATGGGCGAAGTTTTCACATCCCAGCTCCAGCAGCTGCAAGATCCATCCCAGGATAATCACCGTCTCCTCTGCCTTGACTCTCAGCAACCTGTGAGTAGGTCCTGGGCGGCCTGAAAAACCACTATTTGTTAGATTTAACTTCTTAACATCCATACATGTTCTGAGACTTGTGTCAAATATATAATTATAAATCTTGTTTGTAAATTTACCAAGAATGTCATTAATCATTTGCATTAAGCATGTTCCTTCATTTCTAGGTAGGATTTTCTTTATTTATGTTAATAGAATACTGTACGCTAGTTGATAAAGGAAAGGAATACGGTATTATATGTTCTGTTGCTCATTTTCAGGGCATATTCGTTATGCTGGTGTGTGGGTGTGCAGTGGCCTTTGTGGTGCTGGTGATGGAAAAAATGTGTGGTGGATCCAGGTGGGAAGTGCAGGGCCAGGCGGATACCCAAGACAAACACTACCTTCACCACCACCATCACCACCAATGACCACGCACTCCATCAGTACTGACGACGAGTTTCACATGAAATTCATACTTCACTTCTTCACTTTAAGCTTCCAAATTTGTAACAACGCAGAAGTACCCAATTTACTGGTTAATTAATAAATACATAATGATATGAATACAAAGCATGACAGATCCTTGTAGGTCTTTCACTGTAATTTTTATTTTTTCATGGATGTCTGCATTCACCTTTCAGTATTTCTGTAAGTAAATATATTCAGAAATATGAAGTAAAGTCAGTTGTCTGTCGTGTACACTTCCTGAGTATGATAAGTAGTTGCAAGAGGAGTATAATCTATCTGACCATTAAACTATAAAACAGAAATGAGAAGACTGATATGAAAAAATTTGATACCAATGACCAAAAGATAATATCACTGAAAATTTGGTGAAAGTGCATAGCCCACTAGGTCTTGACTGAACAAAATTGTCTGGTACGAGCCTAAATGAAATTCTTAGCAGTATCAGGGTCACTTGACATAATCTCTGAAGTTTTTGATTGCTAATGTTTCTCTCAGGCGAACTATATCCGTCTTTCCTGGACATGAATCAAAGCTTGTTTGTGCTTATTCTATTATTTTGTACCTATCTCCTACCGACAAACAGTTATCACATAAGCTTTCTAAAATACTGGCTACATATATGATCGCTTTACGCTACTTAAGAATTACTATGAAAAACGAATATTTTATGGTATGATTACGGCCACTGAAGGAGTTGTGCTTGTGAGACATTTTAGATCACCATTTCTTCACCAGCCTAATTATTATATGGCGCAAAAGAAACATGATTACCGATTCTGTTCTATAGTTTAATAATTTGGTGAAATAGACTGATGAGACAGATGTGCAATGACTGGTGTGGTGGGGTGTGAGGGGAGATGGAGATGTTCACTATAATCCATTTCACTGAGTCTGGCACCACCAGTGATCTATTAAACACCTGTAACATTGATAAAGGTCCACAGTACAAGATATACCTTCTTGTTTTGCCTTTATATATAGGTTCTCAAGGTAAAACATAGAGGTTTTCCTAGTGCAGAAGATTTACATCAACACTACAGGCACGGAGGACATCACTGATGGTGCTAAACTAGGTGAAATGGAGTATAGTGTGGTGTGAAGGGAGGGGGAGGTGTTCACTGACTGGTGTGATAAGAGGGGAGGGGGAGGTGTTCACTGATTGGTGTTGTGTGAGGGGGTCGGTATACTGTAGACTGGGTACCAGTGGTTATAAAAGGGCAGCAGGAGCCACTCAATTTTCAGTGTTCATCTGCTGTTCCGGGCTGCAAGATCACTGTTTTGGCCACATTTGCCCCAGCACCATTACCGTGAGTCATATGGCACTGTGTTGTTGTCAGATTTGTGGCACTCTGCTGTTGTCATTCATGACAACTTATACCTAAACACGCACTTTGTTGTTACTCTTGAAGCTGTCGGCCTGTATTAATAACCTATGCCACAAAATATCATTTTGAAGTTTAGTTTCCAAATGTGTATTTTTAAACTAATTTTTTAGTGAATATCTCTCGGTCAACAGGAAATTAGCAAAATAATTTACCTGATGGAGGCAAATGTATCTTTTATGACTAGTTTATGATATTTCTCAGTTGTTTTCAGACTGTTTTAATTAAGACCCATTGTTGTTTGCACACGCTTCATTTTGGAGGAGACAATCTTTCTTTGCTTTAGACTTACTTTTCCTGTTTAAAAATTGTTTGTCGTTGAATAACCTGTCTGTTTTATAAGGACGTGTTTTTTTTTTTTTTTAGTTTTTATTGTTCCTTAGACATATTTTTCTTGCTTAGGCAGTTGGTGGGGACAGTTCATTTCTCCAAAGAGTAAGTGATGTTTGTGGTACCCATGAATCATTTTTCCTTCATAACCCGTAACACAGAGCCTGAGAGTGTGTGATAAAGCAGCCCGGTCATGCCAGCTAACCTTTCTCTAAGTACCAACCTGTCTCTTGCTTAGATATTTGTTTCTGTTGCTTAGAGGCTTGTCTCTGTTGCTCTGAGGTTTACTTCTGTTGCTTAGATTTATTCTGTTGCACAGAGGTTTGCTCCAACTGCTTAGAGATTTATTTCTGTTGCTTAGAGATTTGTTTCTGTTTCTTTGAGGTTTGTATCTGTTTCTTAGAAATTTGATTCTGTTGCTTTGAGGTTTCTTTCTGCTCCTAGTTATTATTCGGTTACGTACAAAATTGTTTTTGTTGCTTAAAGAATTGTTTAAGGATTTGTTACTGTTGTTTCTTGACCAATTTCAATCCACTATTGTTGTTTATAACCTATTGTTGTTTTGTGTTCATTCTTCGTTAATCTGTTACAGTTTCCCTCATCTTTCCTGGGGTGGAGAGATTACTAGGTCTTTCTCGGGATATGAAGCAAAGAACCAATGACGTTCTGGGCACAGTCCATCCTAGGTAGGCCTCAAGTCACGATCAATATGACACACTTTTTTTTTTTTTTTTTTTAAATTAAAGGATAGACCCCATTACAGCAAATACTGAATATTATGGTTTCAAAAATTACCGAGCAGTGTCTGACTCTATACCCAAATTTACTAACAGTATCCAAACTTGCCTCCCAACATCCAAAGATAGTTCAGGACTTTTATATATTGTCCCCTACATTCAGAAGGTATTTAAATCAGAAGAGGTTTTTTGAACTGAATAAGTTTTATAAAAAGCAGTCATCAAACGGTTTACTAATATACTGAATAAAAATAATCCAGTAGCAACAAAAGTACAGTGAATGTAAGCCCCTATGGGGAAGGGGATACACAAAAGTAACAAAAAGTTGTACGTCCTACACTTCATGCAAAGTAACCAGGAGGACAAAGTTCTGTTTTATATTTGATTGTTGAATATCTCTCTTAAACAGAACATGGAAACACAGCGGCCCTCAGGCCCAACCTCCCTAACAGAACGCAACAATTTCATCTGGTTGTGGGTGGGGGGCCTGTCAGCTCGTGCCATAGCTAGGGTAACAGGGTCCAGCGTCACCACTGTCTGCAGATGGCTCCGGCGGTGGAAGCAGGAGGGACACGTTGAGAACAGGCATCGCACAGGCCGACCTAGTAAAGGAAAACACTGCAAAGTAATTTACAGCCGTATTAAAGCGTTCCATCCCATAGCATTGCACGATGATGAGTTATATTTATCTGAAATAAATCTCAGAGCAGTACAAACAGAATTCCATTATCACAATGGATATACTAAAGACCCTGATCTGTACAGGTATTGCTGAGTTTCACATAAACATTAAGCTGAAGTACTCATAATTAATTCCATTCAGTGTAACTTTGCAAACCCCTTCCTGCCAAACCATACAGACAGGCTCTTTATATATGACAGCCGAGTGAATTGATGATAAGTATCAAGATTATGAATTGCCAACACATCACGTGTCATAATTTCGTTGTCGTTCGTTGAGAAAAACTTTTAAGAGCCAAGGAAAAGATAAAGTTCCCTTTCATATAAATTCATTTACGTCTCTCCTATAAAAGGGCAAAAGCAGAAAAGTGTTATACCTGTGCTAAATATTCCTTTGTTACCCAAAGCTGGGCACGGCAAACAGCTGACTGAAGTAAGGTAAGCGATGTGAGATCTCATTTGTGCTCTCAGTTAAATGAGCTCTCATTTAAGTGCGCATTTACACCCCAAAGCCACCACTACTCTGAGTTCCTCAAGACACGCATATCTAATAAGTACATGGCATGATACTTTCAACAGACATTTAGGTCATTTTATTTTATATTGAAAACTACTGTCCATCTTCTTCAGAACAATAATGTATGTTGTTGTAGGTTAGGAAAGTTTTGAACAATCTGTATTTCATGTGTCATACAAAACGTTTTTGTATTAGGTTTTTTCCTCCTTGGAAAATTGGTATTACAGACTTCGGACTTGCTTGTGCTTCATCGTAAGGTGATAAATTAACTATTTTTTGTACTTGACTAGAATGCTAAACCAGACTTTCTAACATGCTTCTTATTTAAAAGGTTTCCCAGACGAAAATTATTTGATGTAAAAAAAAAATTAACGGAATAAATGCTTATTTCTAAACAGTGTAAGTATTTTTGTTACATAATGGTATAGGAGTAACATGCATTGGTATATATATTAATGTATAATGAAAATCACAATAAAATGCAATATTGAATGAAATCCATTTTCATTCGAATATCACGTTATGAAGCTTATCAGACACCCTGACGTATGAGTTGTTAACAGTACTTGGAAGATTAGAGAAGTCTGAGTTTCGTATGACAATTTTGTGGTTTTAGATACACATGTATGAGGGGAAAAAACTAAGTAACTATCCTCATCCAGAAAATGTACATCAACACGGAAACTGTAAGGATGAACTTGCATAAACCACAGATTGAGTTTGCTTTCTGGTTTGTGGCTCTGTATTTGACTTCACTAACTTATGATCAACTCCCTGTCCTAACTGGGATTTGCTTTTGCTGCATAATTTATAAATTTTCTCCTATCTCTTGTTCTTTCTGAAAATACTAATCTTTAAGTCATATGAGAAAAATTATGATCAATTTTTTTTCTTTCAAAGAATGGATAAAGAAAGAAGAGTGGCGACTTATGTCTGTTATTCGTAATGCAAAATATTTACCCTGAGTTACGAGGAGGAGCAGATTTACAGTTTCTTAATGAAGCTGGCCAAAGAAGTGTTGTAGTGGAGGTCTTTTTAAGAAATAGATGTGTTTGTGGAGGTGTGCCATAGTAGTCGTAACATATTTCGACAGTGGTGGAGGCATTGCTTAGTGGTCGTAAAGTGTGGTGGTGGTGGAAGTGTGCTGTGGTCGTCGTGACGTTAGGTGGTGGCGGAGGTGTGCGGTGGTGGTCGTGACGTGTTCGGGTGGTGGTGGTGGTGGTGGCATGATGTCGACTACTGTGGGGAAACTATGGCTCGCCCTGGAGGTCACCTGTCTCCTGGTCCATGCCCGCCTACATCACATCACAGGCACGTAGACTGCAGTAAAGGCTGAGTGCTAGAGAGTATTGGCTTGTTTCATTTTGATCTATGCTATTATTTATACATCACCAAAATTACCAAGTTATTTCGTTGTATTTAATTATTTCATTTGCTTTCTTTTTATAATAACAAAAAAAAAGAGGTACACTGAATTCCGATTAATGATGGGTTATCGGATTTTTCAAGCCACTGCAGCCCTAGGGACCTATGATCTTCCGAAGGTTTGCTTATCTATATCTACACAGCTACTCGTAGTCAGAGTTTTTAATTTAACTGAACTATAACATAAAACGAACATGAACTATGCAACCTAACCTCGCCAAGTAGTATTCACTGATTGACTGAACATGATTCTCTCCGTGCTTTTCTCTGTGTTACTTTTAGTATAATATTATCGCTACCGGCAGTTTTAAGTAGCCTACTAGAGAGAAGACATTGGTAGATGAAGGGGTGATTTTGGTGCATATTGCCAAACAAATACTCCAGGACTTGTACTAAAAACAGTGCTGTACAAGTGTGCTTTTATCCACCCTCGTATTTGTCAGACACGACCATAACAATGTACAGCCGCCTATCACTGGATGACATGTTGGCCATAGAGCGGTGTTCTCACTTTTCTGTCCTACTGCTGACAGATGGCTCTCCAACGGCGATCTCCATGACGCAAGTAAGAAAACACAACAATAATGTAAAAATGGCTTGGAGATTCAACAGTAGAGCCTGATAAGGTCAAAAGCTAAACATTAGGTCAGTTCTTACTTTACTGTACGATAAAAGTACTTCACATTTTCAGCTTTAATCCTCTGTGCTGCTGAACGACCTAGAGAAGCCAAAGTTAATCAAGATAGTAATACTTACAGCTCATATGTCTAAATTATTGTTCTAGTTATTCTTATTGTTGCTTCAAATGTGAAGAATAGGAAAGATTTATCATTATTTGTTCTCCTTCAGGATCTAGCACACTTACATGTTTCTTGGGGTGTTGGAGTGTATGAGGTGAAGACGAGTGAACAAAACACCAGCATGACATACGAACAACTCTCACAGAGTATAGCCACTGCTCGACAGGTATGTGAACACGGCATGCAGATTAAAGTAAAGGAAATATACTCTAGAGACAATAACTGAAAGTTCTTTAAAGATATTCATACATAAAACACAACTGATTAATATTTTTCCAGTAAACGTCTTTATGTACCCTTTTCCCTGCTGTAGCCGGGAAGAAACACAGAAAGACGTCATCAGGCTGAAGGAACCAGACATAAAACAGTTTAGTTCATTAAGTATTCCTATGAGTTAGATTTGTGTAATCGGAAGTATACTTGGCCCACAACCGAGAGATCCCTGTTTCAGTTCCTGGACCACCGATGAGAACTTAGGGCAAGGACACAGCAGTGACTTATACAAAAGCCAGGATTGTACAGAATATTAGACGGGTGTAAATCATGGTCAGAGGAAGCATTAGGGTCCTTTCGTTGTCAGGCGATTATTCATGTTGGCACCATTAGTTTCGTGATAATACTCTTGTTGGCATTAGGTTCCTGATATTTATGTTGACACGGTTAGTTTTGTGATATTATTCGTGTTGGCACCGTTAGGTTCGTCATATTTTATATGTCAGCAGTATTA
>JAGKTI010027410.1:0-13268 GCA_018397915.1 Birgus latro | reverse complement strand
GGGTGTAAGCACAGAAGCACAGTTTTTGAGGACAACAGGAGGGACTCCATCAGGCCCATATGCCTTGTTAATATTGAGGCCAGTGATGGCAGAAAATACATCAGCTGAAGAAATTTTAATGCCAGTCATGAGGAAGTCTGAGGGGGGGAAGTGATGGAGAGATGTTGTCTGTCTCTTTTCTGGTTATCTTTTCCTTGTTGTTCTGTTATTATTTGTGTGTTTGTTTCCATAATGTCACAAATGAGTAATGGTCCTTGTTATTTATACATCCTTAGTTCTTATCTAAATATTTTCCATACAAGGGTGATAACTGTCTGTGCTCTCATTTGTAGTAATATTATTTTCTAATAATATTTCATTTACTGTTTCAGTGTAGGTAGAGTACGCTTTCATTTGTCATTGTAATTCCTTCATTTGTTGTGGCAAATTTTTCAGTCCCCAGATGTTATCTGATTCAGTTAGCGCTGTTAGTCACTAAATGTGAGGGCACTACGTACGGCCAGCTTCGACGCCCTGTGGAGGCTGCACTATTCCTCTTGCGATTCTGATTTCGTGCAGTCTGCGTTCCATTTTCCTGACACAACTGCATTGCACAGACCATGAGAATGAATCCTATGAAAGAGATGGCCACTGGGGGAAACAATTGTTGGATGTACCCATGAGCGGCTGAAGGCTAGAGAAATCTGATCTATAATGAAGTCATTGTCATTCAGAAATGTTAGCATACGCAAGTCTGCGGAGGTGTTGGAAATATTCTCATATGGTAGGGTAGAAGTCATGTCGATTGGTTGGAAGATGTCATAAGTGTGTTTACGTACAGCCTGGTGGTAACGAGTGGCGTAAGTGATGACAGACTCTGATTTGACTGTACAATAGTCTGGTGCTTTATAGAGACAACTACCAGGTACTGAACGAACAGAAGAACCTGGACACTTACCAATACACCAGTCCTGTAAGAGACAGCCCTAGCATGTGTTAAGTGTGGACGGTGGGTGTTAGCGCCGAGGTGGTGAAATGTAGAGGTGTATGGTGTGTTGGAGAGCTGCTGGGGCTTGGTGGCAGGCTGTAAAGCCTATGCCCAGAGTCGGACACATAAAAGAAAAAAAAAATATGGTGACAGAGATGGGGACAGTGAAGAAGTATTGGACGTGGTTGAGGTGAGCATGATGCACTGGAAGTTCTGGAGCCGGGACAAAGGAACAGACAGAGAGTATGGAATGATTGCGAACTAAGGCAGACTCACAGGGTGCAGCGCCGCTAGGGAAAATAGCCAGAAGGTGAGCAGCACAAAAACGAGACGCAGGGGTATGGGAGGAACATTTCTCGAGGTCTGTGTAAGAAAGGAAGGCAACGGAAAGTTGATCATGAGAGAGGAGGAAATATTCTGAAAGAACAGAGGCTTGCAATAAGGAGTTGTTGAACCGGAAAGGAAAGGGAATAATCTGGAAGAGGTTGAAGGTGATGGTAGAAGGTAAAGGAATATGAACGACGACGTATTTGGTGAGAAGGGTGGCCTCGAGAACTGGACAGTAGAATTCCAGAGAGGAGAAGGAATGCACTGGGGACAAATCGAATGTAGAGCGAGCCCATTCCAGTACCGAGATAGGTACTAAGTCTGCAGTGACACATTCATCAGCAGCATCGACCAGGATGTGAACCAAGGTGGAGACTTGCGAGAGAAGAGAGTCGATGGCTAGTTGGAGATTATCCATATTTAGTCTGAGATACAGGAACTGAGAAACAACGTTAAAATTGGAAAGTTATTGTTTTAAGATTTCGGTGAAGTTGTTCAGAGTGTAAGTTACTTCATTTAGGTGGGCTGTAATCCTCTGTAACATAGTGTGTTGGACCTGTATGACTTGGCTTTGAGAATAAGGGCCGAGGCTAAGTGAGCTAGATCAAATTTGAAGCCAGAAAGGTCGCGAGCTGTAGCCACGCCAAATAAACCGCTAAGAATTTCACCTCCAAAGTCAAAGAGACCTTGCTTCACATGAGAACGATCGAAGGGTTTCTGAATGGAAAATGTGTCGTTGAGCTGAGAGAATTTGTCGGCGATGTATTGCAGTTCCCAAGAGATTGGGAGATATAGTCCCAAAACTGATCCGGATTGTGTTTCCCCATGATGGCTGAGAGGTGGGTCTTGATTTTGTCCAACTGGCATGCGAAGCGAGGGAGGGCGATTACAGGCGCAAGATCGTAGCACAGGGAGACTACATCCTGTACCACCATTACCTCGCCTCCCGAGCCGACCAAGGCCCCGGGACGTACTCCGCCATCGTCCTCACCCAACCCGGACCCTATGAGGGTCAGCACTGCCAGCAGGTAGACCGCTAACACCGTACCTAGAAAATAAGGGTAAATTAATGGGAGAGGTCACGAAGATACTGATGTGCGGAATGCAGCTTGGACTGATATTGAGTGGTTGATGAATGAGATGTAGGTGGAGAAGGGTCAGACTAAGGGATAGGTGGAGAAGTAGCGGTAGGTTGTGCAAGTGACTCTTCCAACACCAGGCCTCGTGGTGCACGCTTTAGATCGTCTGCATGTACCCAGTTGGTATCTTTAGTTGACAGTTCTTGTATGTGAAATTTGTTACCCTGTTGAGTGATCATGCGGTGGGGGCCTGTAAGTTTGTCATTTAATTTAGAGGTTTGTGTTAAGGAACGAGCAAAGGCTAGATCTCCAACGCTGATACTGATAGGTGAGGCAGATTTATGCTGGCGCCAGATTTTAATATGCCTTGGTTTAAGTCACCCCATACCATCCAAACATTAATTGATAAGCAAGCGTTCATAGGAGCATATACTGGGTTGACAGCTCTTGGCGCAGGGAGAAATAGTTCAAGAAGAAGCCACGGAATATCAGTTATCACACATCCAGTGCGAAATTAACATCACACTCTATAAACGGTGAACTACTGAATATTTCTAGCATTCCGGTGCCTTCATCTGTGTTGTGAATACTGAAAAAGCATGGCTAACCAATAATAATCCTGATTACTGACTTACTTGACTTCCTTGTCCGATGAGACTTCCTTTATGGGTTTCAAATATCTTCGCCATTATTCCGGTCTCCACAAGACGAGTGAGGTGGTCGGAAAGGATGGAGGTGTAAGGAGTGTTGCGTCGTAGGAACCACGACAAGTAGCCTTTGTAGAGCTGTGAAGACACTTAGTAGATAGATCATCAATTCTTTATGAGGAATTTCTGCAAACTAGACACCAGAAACATAATCCTTTATCATATACAGTATATTAAGTAAAGTTTATTTCTTTTAAACAGGTGCGGTTGACCTGTATATTTATTCAAGAGGAAACAGAAAAAAAATGAAAACTATTACCTTACTTGCCATATTAGGTCATTTCTCAAGTATCACGATATTCTTTGAGACAGACATGATAATAGACACTAAGAAAAAGGCCTTGATATTAACCTGATCGTCCATTATGTAGGTAGAATCAGTAACCTCTTTTTGATGCTGGGTAAAGATGAGGTAATCATAGGAGACGATAAGGGCATGCTTTCCCTTATGGACCTGTTCCAGCAAGAAACCGTAAGGATCTGAAAAATCCACGTGAGGGTCTAGAAACATTTTTTTGCCCAAGGTAGCAAGGGTTGGATTGCTGGAGGACTTCAGGGCTTCAGGCACGAAACTTCCGTAGTTAGCCATGGAAGGTCTTGGTGGGACGGAGCCAGGGAGGAGAGAATAATGAGAGGTTAATGAGGGAAAAGAAAAATCTATCTGTTTACCTATAGCCAGACGCCAAAATTTCGTAAAGAGTGGCCATTTGTCTCTCAGTTAGTTGTTTTACAGGGAGGGGCACTAACCCTCCGCCAACCCACTTGCTGGCATGTAGGGAACGCATATGATTTGGTTATTACAGGGGAAAAAAAAAATAGACGTGTATCACAATGCAAAACCACGTGAAAAGGAAAGAGAGTGCTGAAAAGTGACAGGAAAGAGGGGAGAACCAAGCAGAGAGGAGAGAGAGAGACAGAAAACGTATTGGTAGCCAGCAATTCATCACATGGCAAGGTCATCCAATTTCTTCCTCAGTTCGACTGCAGGGGCCGATTTATTTCCCAGTACCTAATCAGATAATACTCCCTCGACATGAAGGTACTTGGGGACTTGGGCCTTGGCTGTGACCTTCAGTTTTGGGTCAGTGCCATTAATACTTGGTAACCATCCATAGCGTATCTAATTCTATAAATGTCCCTAGTTTGGTTATTGTAGCTCATTTTTTTTTTTCTTCATTCAGTGACCTCAGACTAGTTTCCATTTACCCCTGGGCGATCTCAGAAACCACTCGCCCAAATTGGCCCATAGTCATCTGAGACCTGCTCCCCGTCCTTGGCCAAGTCCCATGAAAATTTCAAGTTTGTACCTTTTATCGATTTCTGAGAATCCGTGAATAGATTATTTTTATATTTTTTGGGCTGTAACTCAAAAACCAGCAATTGGAACTGGGTGATACTGGGTCATATGAAGCGGCCAGATGGGGAACTCAAGTATGGCCAAGTATGATGGACGCAGCTTTAAAACTGAACGAATATGAGCAATTTACTTCTTAATAATGTTAATAATAATAATAACAATAACATTGACAAGAACAATGTAATTCGCCACTGATGGAATGAGTTATAATCTATCTATCTATTGCCAGACGCCCCAATCCCGCAAGGGGTGGCCACAAACAAATCGCCTCCATATCGCTCTATCCAACAACATTTCATTTCCCTGCTCCCAGCTCACACACCCCTCTCTCATATACCTCTCCACTCCATCCCTCCATCTCACCCTTGCCCTCCCCCTCACTCTCCCCCCCTCCACCTCACTCAAATACACTCTCTTCTTCAGTCTCTCACACTCCATCCTCATCACATAGCCAAACCACCTCAGTATGTTTCTCCTAACGCTTCCTGTCATATCCACATCCACACCACAATGCTCCTTCACTTACTCATTTGTCTGTTTCTCCATGTGACTCCACATGCCCCTCTTAAATAACTAATTTCCTGTGCTCTCACTTGTCCCTCCAAGAAGGTCCAAGTTTCACTTCCATACGTTAGAGTTGGTGTCACAATACTGTCATGTAACAACTTTTTCACTTCCATGCTCACTTCTCTGTTTCTTATTACTGCTTTCAAGGAACCAGCAACCTTCCTTCCCTGCTGTACCCTTTCAAGCACTTCGCCCTCTAAACTTCCAGCCTTACTCATCACACTACCCAAGTACTTAAACACACTCACATTTTCCATTTTCTCCTCATCCAACCTCACTGTACATTCACTGACGTCACTTCTCTCGAAGACCATAAGTTTACTCTTCCCTACATTCACTTTTAGACTCCGTTTCTTACACACTCTTCCAAACTCATCCACCAAGCCTAGCAGCTCCCATTCGTCTTCACTTAACAACACAGTATCATCTGCAAACAACAGTACAGGGAGTTTCCAAACACTGCCCTCTCTCACTAGGGCCACTCCAACATCCACTGCCCGACCTTGTTTCTTTTTTATAACCCTTTCCATATACAGATTGAACAGCCACGAAGACATGACACATCCTTGCTTCAATCCAACCTTCAAAAAGAAAAATTCACTCAGTTCACTATCCATACGCACTGCAGCCTTTGCACCCTCATGCATACTCTTCACAGCCTTCTCCAGCTTCCCATCTACTCCATATGTTCTAAATACTTTCCACAATCCTTGTCTATCCATCCTGTCATATGCTTTCTTCAAATCCATGAAGGCTACATACAAGTTCCTTCCCATTTCTAGAAACTTTTCCACCAAAGATCTAAGAATGAATATCTGATCTACACAGCCTCTTCCCTTCCTAAAACCTCCCTGTTCTTCTCCAACTAATTCCTCTGTTATTTCCCTAACTCTGTCAATAAGCATCCTACTATATATTTTTCCTATTACACTAAGAAGACAAATGCCCCTATGATTACCACACACTTCTTTTTCCCCTGTACCTTTGTAATAGGGAATAGTTATACTTGACTTCCAATCTTCCGGGACTCTACCTTCCTCCCAGGCCAATCTGCACACCTTCCACATCCATTCTATTACTATCTCTCCCCCATGCTTCAGCATTTCACCACACACCACCAATTCCTGGGGCTTTCCCATTTTCACTTTCCTTACTGCTTCCACAACTTCCATCCTACTGATTTCTTCCTCTCTTCTCACATCCCTCCTTCTCCCAGCCATTCCCCAGCCACTTATACTTGCATTACTTTCATTTTCTATGTTCAACAATTCCTTAAAGTGTTCTCTCCATCTGCTCACGTTTTCTCCCTTCTTCACTAGTAACCTACCATTTTTATCTTTCACTCCCCAGCTAACTTCTTTGGCACCCCGTCTAACTCTCTTTTATCTCTTTCCAGAACATTTTCTTACATTCCCTCCACTTTACACTCAAATTCCTTCCAAACTCCTCATCCACTCCTATCTTACTCTCTCTTACTAATCTTTTCACCTCTCTCCTCCTCTCTGCATATAACTCTCTCTTCCGCCTCTCAACTACTTCCACGCCCCTGTTTCTCATCCACTCACTATATGCTTTCTTCTTTTGTGCCACAGCCTCTCTCACCTCTTCATTCCACCATGCTGTTCCCTGCACCCCCTTTCGTCTTTTCTTCACCCCACACACCACCTCACATGCTGCACAAATTTCTTCTGTGAATATCTTGCACACACCCTCCACGTCCCCCATCTGCTCCAATGCATATTTACCCAATCGCTCCTCCACTTCCTCTTATATTCTGCCTTTTTTTTTTTACATCCTCTTGTAACTTTTCCACCCTCCTTGCATATGCTACTTCCTGTCCTTCCCTTCATTTATTTCTCCATTTCATTTAGACTTTGTTGGTGGTTAGTAAGTCCACTCCCCCAACCTCTATATACTCTTGCATCCATTACACACCTTCTCATCCTTTCATCCACACACACACATAATCAATCATTGCCTTCCGTTCGTTCAGTTCACCGTCCACCCTTCTTATCGCTCTCCACGTATACCTATGCCCCTTCCGGCACAAATGTCCACTAAAGCACTGCCATTCTCATCCATCTCTGCAGGCACACCCCACTCACCAACTACTCCATCCACCTTCACATTCCCTACTTTTCCATTCATATTGCCAGTCAAAAATACTCTCTCATTCCTTTCAAACTTTTCCAAGCACGCTTCCACATTTGCCCAAAACTCTTCTCTCACTCTGCTTGCACGATCTTGCATTGGCGCATATACGCACACAGTCACCCACATTTGTAGTCCAACTTTCAATCTTTCCCACAAAATCCTTCAGCCATCTGATCCATACTCTCTTATATTCTTCTTCCCTCTGCTACTCACAACAATACACACTCCTTCTTTTGCCCTCTCATTCTCAACAACTCCAGCACATATACCCCATCCATACTCCCATTCTCTCACACTCTCACCTCACCATTTAGTTTCAGTTAATCCACATACATCCACTTTCGCACCCTCAAACACCTGGACAATCTCTCTTTCTTTCACCTCATCATGTGCACCCCTTACATTCCAAGTTGCTATCCGTACCATGCCCTTTGTTCGGTCCTTAGTCGTCACCTTTTGGTCAGTCCTGGTCCGAGGCTTCTTGTTCGTATTTTTAGTTAGATGTTTTCCGGGGAGGGGCACTAACCCTCCGCCAACCCACTTGTTGTCACATCAGGAACACGTGTTGGTTGGTTATAAAGTTACCACCTAGCGTTGTAAATGCTTTCCTGGTTTACAGGAAATCAGTTGGCTTGCCACTCAATATGATAATTATTATTATTATTATTATTATTATTACTTATTATTATTATTATCATTATTATGACGCCAACAGTAAAGCTTCGCACATAGATATGAGAAGTTTTAGTAACAATAATAGACTGTATAAGTGCTTGTGGGATGCAGTGTGTGTGTGTGTGTGTGTGTGTGTGTGTGTGTGTGTGTCTGTGTGTGTCTGTGTCTTTCTGTTCGTCTGATTGCCTGTTTCGTTGTGTGTGAACAATATAACTCAAATAGATTTGTTCCGATTTGGGCCAGTATTGTTGGAACTACTAAGGGTCAAGCAAGATTTGGAATGCTTCTAACAGTGCTGCGTTAAAGGTTAGATCCACGGGGTAAAGGTAGCTCCATTGCGATCCGATTTAGTGCTGCTTTGGTTGGAAGGTTGAGTGTCAGCATCCGATGAAGTTATCTTATTCTGAGAACAATTGTCCCACGGTCCGTATTCTCTCGCCTGAGGAAGCTCCCTAACACCATTTCCTAAATGATTTATTTTGTTTATTACACCTTATTGTCCTTTTGTTTCTTACACAGTTACTTCCAGTACCACCATTAATATCGCACAAAAGGATAATTACCGCTCATATCCCAGAACAAATCGTCAAGGAAGAGGTGTTAAGGATCTTCTTTAACCGACGAGAATAAAGCCTAGCTCACAGGATGGCGTCAGCTCAGACAGAAATGATCCTATATGAACCGAGTTTTGGGGAAAATTTGAGAGTCAGAGTGCAGTGAGTCTGTTTTAAGAAGAATGGGTCAGAGATCAAGGTTACAGGACAGGGTCAAAGTTTTGGCCTCTAATCAGATATTGCACTGCGGGTTCCTTGTTTCAGTTTACATTTTCAAAGATCTTGTAAAATAACACTTCAGTGTGTGGCCTCGTTTAGCTGTAATTCCTCTTGGTATTTCCCACAATGATACTCAGAACGAGTTGTTGACGTCAAGAGACTGATTGGAGTTTTCCGATATTAATTAACCTCTTCAGTCAGGTTACAAAATTTTCCGTTTGCTGCAGACAGACGATTTTATTTAACTTCGGAGACTTTTTCACTTTCCACATAAAACCCTGCGCTGTTAGACATTGCCCATAACCTGAAGGTTGTGGCCGGACTAACATGAGAAAGAAGTCATCGGTTTCTATAAGTTTAGGGTAAATTAGTGCCGGTTCTGAAAATCATAATTATTATTATTTTTCCATGGGAAGCCTTTTAGCTTAAGGACATGTACAGAAGCAGCTTTCCAGCCAAAAGCACATAAGTTTCTAATTACTGCATATACTGTTCTCACTTATTCTTCAAACTATAAAGATCATGAGGCGTGAACGAGGCACAGTATCTCCTCTCCCGCCGACTGTTGCCGCTGCTGCTGCTGTTCTGACTGAAACCATTCCCATCGCAGCTCAGAGAATGCCAAAATATTTGTGGCTAATTATGGTATTAGTCACTGGCAACTGAGCGTGTTAGAGAAAATGCTTACCAGTGACTATGATATTATTCACACACGTTTCATAATGTCTCATGCAGTAATGGGGCTACCCAGGTTTTCTGTGCTTGCTCGACATGGTAAGTGTTTCCTTTCATTATTGTTTGCCTGATGTTTTCCCATATAATTCTGTTTGTATGCATTCTTTCTTGAAAATATTGATGGCATTGTCCAGCTGAAATACTCTCGAACGTATTTTAATTAAACAACCAACATTAGCCTTGACCTGACTACCAGGCCCGTAGCCATGGGGTGAGGGGTCGAGAAGGTCAGACGTCTCCTCCAGCTGCCTAAAGGTTCACCTTCTCACGGTCTTTTTTTTTTTTTTTTTGTGGGGGGGGTCCAGAAAGTCACTCTGTTGTTCAGAAGTTTTGAGCTGCTTCTCAACGTCACTTATGCATACACCCAGACCACCATAGCAAGTATTCAGCAGACTTTTGACTAGATGGCTGCTATTCAAAGGCAGATTCGGTAGAAAACGCCCCCCCCCCTTCAAAAGGTTTGGTTGCAGGCCACGACTGAGGGATATTTCCACCTAAACTGGGCAGTCGTCATTAAGTTACGTTGGTAGTTTAATGAAGAATTATTTGCCATAGTGTTACATCCCTCGTGGTCCATAGATATATCGACAACAACGCGTAGACAAGCCAGGCAGGCGGTCAATCAAAGGCAGTTGAACATTTCTACATTCTATTCCTTCTAGGCACGGCTGAGGTACAATCGCAAAACACCAAAGTTTATCGTTCACATGAACTTTGTCCTTCATACACTGCTACTTGTTCACTGTCCATTCACTGGCCTGCTGTCTCTCACTCACCGACTCTTCATGACACCTCTGGCCTTCACTGATTGGCTCTCACTAACACACTAACGCTGCCACTGGATCACTGACTTTTCACTGAAGAAAAACTGAACTGCCACACACACAACTCACTGAACTAACTGCCTGGCACACTGACTTAAAACTGAACTGAATTTCTGCTCTCTAACCGACTGACGCGCGCACACTGCCCTATACGTCCAAGCAGGGAGGGTTGCATAATGTACTCTCCCCCTTCCCCTTACTAGTGCAACCTACCGCACCTTTTTTGGCAACATTACCTGATCATCACTTCTGACTGTTTCTTCCTCTAACGCTACATAAGTTTTGTCCTCCACGTTGTCATCGATTGGGGATTCGCTTTGGCCTTCATTTTGCACCGTGGCGCGGCATGTCTTTACTGACCAGGTCACTGGTAAAGAGTGAGTTGCCGAGACAATGGCATGCAGGGGGGTGGGGGGGTCACACGGGGTAAGGCATTTATAAACATCAGCGGGAGGCACAGTGACCAAACGTTCGGTGCCTACATACGTCAACGGGATGCGGCGGGTTAAACTTCACTGGGAAGGCTGTGCCTGTTTTGTGCAAACATATTTCTCAGTTCGAGGAGCAGTATTAAACAGACGTAATCGAAGGTCATACTCCACATTAAGCCGTGCTCCATGTTTAGTTATTATGTTCACCTAGGTAAGTAGTCAGGAGCATCAGCAAACACCTCACAGCAAAATCACCTACAGTAAGGCAAAGCCCATGCATTGTAGACCAGAACTTGGTCAAGGGAAGTGTTTCAACTGCATCTTTTTCAAGAGAGTCATTCACCAACTCTAGGAATTTTTCTTGCGTGTTATCTGGGGGGAGGTGCACATTAACAGTGAATGGATTTCTAATCATTTCTGATTCCAGCTGGCTCATTTTAGGGAAATTGTTTGCATCTCATCCAAACTTGGTCAACTTAGGTCAACAGCTTTTTGCTTCATTTGTTCAAATTTGGTGTCAATCCATCAACCAGTTCTAGAGATATTATCCGTAAAACAGAAAAGTGAGTCAGCCATGTTATCTCAAGAACCACTTAAGCTAGGAAGCTAAAATTTTACTACAGTATAGTGTTAAGACGGACACAGTGTGGAAAGGAAGATGGTTCTAATAGGCTGATTGTTATGAGACTGCCTGGGGTCATAAATTGGGATTTCTCTGGATATTCCAGATATCAGTTAATTTTTCTTGAAGCATTATCCCACCGAGTGCGGCATATATTCCCGCCAACCTTTCTCTCAGTTGTGCATTCCTGAGAAAATCGTCTGTTTTTAAACCTTCATATCACAGCTGATACTTAACCAAAATGAAAAACTAGGTGTCGTAATACTCGACAATCCATCGACTTCGAGCTGATGGTTCGTGAAGTGCGTGTAGGGAGAGTGAGTGGGGAAAGGGGGCAACATTTGTTATTCTTTTGCCCATGTCCGCATGCGTGGCAGAGATGCAGTGACACACCTAAGGCTGTGACTAGCCCTCCACATGTATAACACTTCCCGAAGACCGCAGTCCACCACAGCCACTATTTCCGTGTATATTTTTCAAAACTGTTTCATGATTGCTGCTGCGAGTCCGGTAACCATGGCAACAACGCTCAGGTACCGTACCCTGCTCGCCTCACCACCGCTCCACACCACCGGCTTACACACACACACACACACACACGCACACACGGAGATATTGTGAATAAAACCGTTATTCACGTACTGTCCGCAGTCGAAATTATTTTCCACTATAACAGATTTTTTCCTGCGATTTGTACTTTTTCATCATAATAAGTATACACACAAAAACATTCAGTAAAAAATCAGGCAATGATTTCATCATGAAACAAACTTTCTGCTTCCATTATTCACCTAAATAGACAGAGCAGTGGTGTGACGCTTGCCTCACTGCATTTCCTCCTCCCTCCACCTCCTGCCTTCTCCACTCCACTATATTTTCCACTAATACACATTTTTTCCCCTGTGATTTGTGCTTTTCATCATAACAAACATACACACACAAAAACTTTCAATAAACAATAAGGCACTGATTTTATCATGAAACAAACTTTCTCCTTCCATTATTCATGTTAACTGACACAGCGTTGGTGGGAGACGCTGCACTACACCCCCTCCTCTCTCCCTCTCCCACATCCTACCTTTCTCCACTCCCTGCCTCATCTTCCATCACCTCATCCGTGACAATATCCCCCTTTCCAGGATCGCCATTACCCTCTGAACCATTCCCATCATCGGAAATAGCAGATGAACGTACAGGGGGAACCGATGTGTGGCACAGTGGAGGACTCACTTGATCCACCCTCCTCATGCGATGCATAAATATCGAAACTCAACATGGCGGTCGCTATCCTCAGAGGAAGAGCCACTTTCTCCACTCACAGTTGACGATAATGTCATCTCGAGTTCTCTCCCTAGCGCATTAAGTTCTTTTCTTTTCTGGCCTTTGGACTTGTGATGGTCAAGTTGGCGGGAAAACTTTTTGTGTAGGTCTATCCATCAGGGAGGTACTCAGGTAACTGGAGCGTGACTCAGATGTGTGCAGAAGGGATGCCAGTGGCTATGTGTGGTGAATATAACCTGCGAAATATTCAAACAATGCCTCGAAACAGTAGATCATGTATATGTATCACCCAGACATCCTCGGGTATTACGTATACATGTCACCTGGACACGATGGGCTAAAGCCATAGCCAAAAAACTTGGTGGACTTGCAGACTGTGATGGCCTAAGATGACATGCACAAGATCAAAGACCTTGACAGCAAGGTCCCTTATTGCTCGGCATCTAGTAGGCAATGGCAGTGGGAAGGTTTTCTTTATTAAAAATGTCCTTGAACAGTTTTATGGTGCTCGAGATATTACGCCCACTTATTTTGAAACTGCAACATTACAAAGGCTATTTGGCCTAGATCCTTCAAAACTGGTTAACTTAGATAGTTGTCTGCTTCTTTGGCCGGATATGATGGCAATCTGTCAACTAGATCTCCAGATAATTATTGGAACACAGAAAAGTGAGTCAACCAGCCCCACCATCTCAAGAACCGAATAATCTTGGAAGCTGGATTTTTTCTGTAATATAGCCTTAGATGACGCAGTACGGGAGTATGGTTC
>JAGKTI010027409.1:0-13269 GCA_018397915.1 Birgus latro | reverse complement strand
GAGAGAGAGAGAGAGAGAGAGAGAGTGGGTCTCCTAAGCTGAATCAAATCGTCTTGTATTGGCAGGAAAAAATAAAAAATGTCGCCATCATTAAGTGCTGATTTTTCCCTAATGTGTAAAACTGTTGTATTATGTGTCCTTAACCTTTGCATCTCATTACGTATATTTTTAGGATTTTTCTACGGTTAGACGATTTTCTTGAGCTATAGAGGTTTTTAACTAGAGGGATGAAATGTAATTACTTTCGTTAATTTCTTCAAAGCGAGAGACCACAGAATAAAAATCATCTGGAAAAGGCAAGAGTAAAAAAAGAATAACGAAAAAAATCGCCATATAATCAACAATTCATAGCAAAGGCCAAAAAAAAGGAAAAGAAAAATCAAGTAACTTTTTAACCTTTATTACAGTACACATAAAAATAATTTTTAGGTGATATTAGAAGTTAAAATTAATTGTTAGAAAGTAAGAAAATCAAGCAACTCTTTCTCACCTCTATTACTGTTCACATGGAAATTATATTTAGGTAAATATTAAATGGTAAAATTAATTGGATGAAAATGCTAGGGGTCCAAGGGGTCACTGAATCAAACGAGGCTATTAAGATCATCAACACTGTGACCTGGCCTACTGAACGAGTTAATATCGCCGGCGTGTACAAAGCAGCTACCTATAATTTTGCAGGTAGGAGGTCACAGGGTTGAGTTGCTGGCTTGTGTTTGTTCGAGTAATTATAGTGATGTTTGTGAGGTTAATTCCGTGAGTAGTGACGCCAAACGGTTTTATTAGGCGTGTAGGAAATATGTGATTTATTAGATTACGTGATTATAAAGGAAATCCATGTGACCTGACCTACACTTCTGCCCTCCTTGTACGATGGATTTATTTTATCTTTTTTAATGCAAGGAAGAAGGGACAGAATGCCAGGAGCCCACAAGTTTGTTCCCTTCATGAAAAAAAAAAAAAATTAAAACAACAGGGAACCAAATTCAAGATCCGTTCATCTTGAGATGCCTCGACACACTGCGTTTAAAAGACTGGATATCATAAGCAGTTAGAAATATAGACATAGGAAGACAGTTCCAGAGTTTGCCTGTTGCACACATGAGAAGGACTGGGAGTAACGGTTATCTCTTGCATTCGAGAGTTGGACAGAAAAGGGATGAGAGTTTGCTGCTAGACAGGTCGCCCACAATAGTATGGTTGAGGGATGCAAGTAGAGTTCAGAGTATCTTGCTGACGTCAGAGTATTTTATCATCATCATCATCATCAAAATCTTTTCCGCACCCTATGATGGGATGAGGTAGAATCCAGACCCGAAATAACAGTGTATATACCGTGGTGGTGGTGATGATGAGGTAGCTGTAGGACGCCCGGGGTGATATGGTTACTGTAGCTAGGGACTCAGGATTGCCTTTTTCTACACTGTACCGCATTAATAGGACGGGATACAGGGGTTAACTATAGGTCGCTAGGGTTCAGCGCATGCCTGGGGGAAGTCGGCGACCCTGAGGACAGCTGCCGAGATTAGAGACTCTGCAAAACGAGTCGAAATTCACAAACACGACACTAAAACACGCTCTCAAAAAAAATGTTCATATATCACTGAACACAAAAATATCAAGACAATCGCAAGGAAATACAGTAAGAATACTTACGTACAGTATTGTCGAAAGTGGAACAAATGGGAGGTAGAAAGAGGCCAACTGGCAACTACAAGGAAGGTCCTGACAAACGTTGGTGCGCTGTGGGTATGTATAAACTCTCTTGAATTTGTGTTAAGAGTGTGTGTGTTTTAACTCGTATAGATGCCAGACTTTGCACAAACACATGAGTGAATGTTAATGTGAGATAAAATCGGAAAATAAAACGGTATGTGGCAGTGGTTAAGTGTTATGGGGGTACGTTTATCTTGTGATTTTTGGGATGCTTGGTGAATGCGGTTCTTGGCTGCTGCTGCTTGTGTTTACGTCGCTTACTGCGTCTCACTCGCCACTCCTTACTATATGTCTCTTCCTCTCCCCCACCCGCTCTCCCATTCCTTACATATCTCTCCTTCCTTCTACTCCATCTTTCTATCTCCCTCTCCCTCTTAGTCTCTTCGTTCTCCCTCTCTCACTTTCTCACCTTCCGCCACCTACACCATCTTCGTCTCAGCTTCGTAAGTCGCAATGTTTTCTCTCCCCACCCTCTCCTCTCTCTCTAACCCTCTGTCCCTCTCCCTCCCACTCTCTCCGTCTCAGCAACCTCCTCCCAACGTCGCAGCGCTTTCCTCCACCGCCCTTTCCGTCCCTCCGTCTCTCCCTCTCCCTGTCTGTGCTTTCGTGTTTCCCCTCCTGCTTAACTGCCAAATTCTACGTGACGGGGTGGGTCATGACGTAGATGGGTTGTCGCCTTCCGGGTTGGTTCTGCCAAGTTAGCTTTGATTAGGAAGTGTATTTCAATAAGTTTCGCCCCCCCCTTTTTCATCCCTTTTTTTTTTAAGTTAAGGGGGAAAAATTTCAGTTTTTTTTTTTCTCCTTTCGCGCGCTGGAGTCTGCCGATCAGCACTGATTAGGAAGCACATTTCAGCAAGCTTCAGACGTTTTCCCTCATAAATTTCAGACGCTTTTATGAATTTCTGATCCTTCGTGTGTACTATAGAATTTTCAGGCGCTTTTAATTTCAGACGGTTATTCAGCATAGGGAAAGATTAATAGCTTAGTGGGAGAAATTACAGACGCCTGCGGACGATTTAGCTTAGCGTTGGAATATTTTAGACACATACGGCTTAGGGGAAAAAATAGGGTTGTGAAGGAATTGAGACCTTTTCTAACCTAGTCTCGATAAATATTTTCTTAGTTACGAAAATCGTCTGCAGGTAGCAAGAATTAAAAAAAAAAAGTCAAGCGTCTGGTGTTAGGAAGAATAAAATAGAAAAAAAAAGTTAATGTGGATGTGATGTTAAAATCGTCCGTAAGTGGCAAGAATTAAGAGTGGAAAAAACAAAATCGTCTGAAGGTAGCGTGAATAAAACGGAGGAAAATAACCAGAAGGAAAAAAAATAATAAAAAATCGTGTGGAAATAGCAAGAATAACCTGAAACAACTAAAGAATAGGATGAAGAAAGTAACCAAAAATTATCTGGAGAGAGGAAGAATAAATCATAAAATATAGAAGGATAGATAAAGTAAATAGGATAGACTTGTGATTGGGTGAAGAGGTGTGTGTCAAGAGGCTGGCTGGTAGGTGTGGCCCTGGGATGGGAGCGTTTGGTACAGTGGTGAGGACGGTACACACACACACACACACACACACACACGCAGGACGTCAATCCGATACTCATTCACACACAGTCTCTCTCTCTCTCTCTCTCTCTCTCTCTCTCTCTCCAAGCCGCCCTCCCCCTTGTACTAAAACTCATAATCCATCCACCTCACTCTCGGGCTTCCTCTCCTCGTTCTCCCCATCTCCTTTGTTCCTCTAGTCAGTGTTAATCCCTTCNATACTCACTCACACACACTCTCTCTCTCTCTCTCTCTCTCTCTCTCTCTCTCCAAGCCGCCCTCCCCCTTGTACTAAAACTCATAATCCATCCACCTCACTCTCGGGCTTCCTCTCCTCGTTCTCCCCATCTCCTTTGTTCCTCTAGTCAGTGTTAATCCCTTCACCCTGAGGACTTATTTTCTTGCTCTTTCCTGCTGGGTTTAAGACGGGCTTGGAACTAGAGGAGGAGTTAGATTAAGCCATCATTAACCCCTTTAGCACGAGAGGCGATCCCTAACCAAAAATAATAATAATAATAATAATAATAATAATAATAATAATAATAATAAAATCGTCAGCAGGTAGCCAGAACAAACAAGACACGAGAATTAAAGGGAACGGAAATGGTTAAAAATAGACGATTACCCGAAACGGAGTATTTTTGTGTCACCCTTTCCGTTTGACCTTCACAATTTTAGGTTCGTATTATCGCTGGTTAAGAAAGTTCCCTAACATCTCTTCCTTAGCGATTTATTTATTTATTTATTTATTTATTTTCGATGGTTGCGAATATACCAAAAGCCACCTCGGATGCGACCCTCAACCCTTCAGTACGATGACCCGTGTGATTTTAGATTAGGGTTAGTTTTTTTTTTTCTTTATAGACTATCATGACGAAACTTAATGAAGGACTTATCTAACCCCCTCCAGTTTGAAGAGCTGAATAAAATCATCTGGAGATAGCAAGAATGAAGCACCAAGGATGTTATCTTAGAGAGAGAGAGAGAGAGAGAGAGAGAGAGAGAGAGAGCAGGTGTGTGATTTTAATTAGTCCTCAGCATCCGGCAGTAAAAAAAATACATAAATAAATAACACTTGGTTGGACTCTAAGATTAAATAAAATCGTCAGGAGTTAGCTAGATGAAAATAAACCCACAAAACGAAGGGAATAAAAATAAAGAATAAAATTTACAAGTACCAATAAAGTATAAATCGTCACCTGTCATCCTGAACTTCAAAAACACAAGAAATTAAAGTTTGGAGGAACGATAATAAAGTCAATATAATTTCGAAAAGCAGTGAATAAATCGATAAATGTAATGAATCTGTGCATAAAATTAAGTGAATTAAATAAATAAATAAATAAATCACCTGGAGGCTTCGAGAGAGACTAAGCTGAGTAAAAATTCGAGCACTATTAAGTAAAATAAATCAATAAATATAATAATTGGATGTATAAAGTAAAATATGTGAATAAAATAAAAAATACATAGATGGATGAATGAATGGATATCACGTAGTGGAGGGTTTCGGAATTAATGTACTGTAGGTCCTGTATGGCCGGAACTTCGTATTTGTATCCACCATCCGTCACTTCCAAACACCCAAGGATCACTCAGATGCGTAACCGCCAATCATTTTCCTTGTCACGTCCTGTCACGCCAGTCTTCCGCGTGCCTGTGACGAATAAAAAAAAAAAAAATAAAGCAGTGACGGAGGAATGACAAGAAAATATATAAATGGATTAAAAAAAAGTAAAAACAGTGATGAATGAATGAATAACCAAAAAGTAAGATAAATGACGAGTGACTAACAATAGTAAAATAACAAAAGTAAAATGAATGACGAATGAATAACAAGAGTAAAATGAATGACGAATGCATAACAAAAGATAAAAGGAATTTAATAATAAAAAATAGAGGAATAAACAAAAAATAATAAAAGCAATGACGAATGGATGCTGACGAAAAATAGTGGATTAAAAGAAAAATGACGAAGCAATGACGCCCTTGGGAAAAAAATGACGATAGATTGGCACCCCTGAAAATTAAGATGGATTGGCACCCCTGAAAAATAAAACTATTAAATAATGAATCCAATGATCGTCCTCAAAAACCGAAAAAAAAGTGATAAAATTCTATACCTCTTCACGAATATTTTGATAAGAGATGGAAGAATGAATCATAACTGATTAAATACCACACGCAGGAAAAGTGCAGGTAAATGAAAAGAATTAAATATGGATCACGACTGATAAAATGCCATTGTTTCGATGTGTAAGGAATTGTCGATTTTTCAAGACAGTAAAATAAAATGGCAAATAGAGGTATTTTGAAATGCCCTGTGTGTGTGTGTGTGTGTGTATGTGTGTGTGTGTGTGTGTTTTCCCTTGATATTTCTTTATTATCCTTTGGTAGCTACAATCAAAACAGTAGAACACAGATTATTTAAAATACCGATATTTTTAATTAATTGTTATATATATACTTAAAATGCAAGTGTGCAGATATTTTAAAAGGAATATTTTTTCTTTTTTCATCGACGGTGGCCGGGACAAAAGTGCATCTTATTTTTTGCCATCTTAGTAGCCTCCCATCTCTCTCTCTCTCTCTCTCTCTCTCTCTCTCTCTCTCTCTCTCTCTCTCTCTCTCTCTCCAAGACGCCTTCCTTCACGTATATTTCCTTGCAGTAATTAAGTAATGAATTCTTTAAGTTAAAATCGTTGTAAATCCCTTCAGTTCAGTGACGTTTATTTATTGATATATTTCGATTTTCATTTTTTATGTTTATTGTCTTACTACATCCAGGCGGTTTTGTCACCTTGGAGAAACCATCTTATAGTGACGAGTAAGAAGCAGTCTCCACCAAACCCTCCTCAACCTTGTTTTTTTTTTTTTTTAACTAAAGAAATTGTCTGAAGGTAGCAAGAATAAAATCAGATACGTCACTGAGGCAAACGGAAATGTGTAAATAGTGTAAATAAAGTATAACGCTGAGGGGTGTGAAGAATGAGGAAAATATGAATAAAAGTGTATAATACCGAAGAAAGTATGAGGAATGAAGCTAATGTTATTCAGATCTTATTGGATATATGGTAAAATAAATTTAATATTCGACATACAGATTCATGCCTTGACAAGCTACGGCACAGAAATGCCCCATAAAAAAAAAAAAAAAAAATGGTGTTTGGGGGATTCGTTCTTTGCAAAATTTTCTTGTTCTGCAAATTCTCGTCCAAAGTAATGCTCGTTTATGTGTATTTTTTTTTAGGTGTTAATTTCCTGCCATTGCAGTTTTTCATGCTTAAAATTCACAAATTGTAATTTTTCATGATATTGTAGATATTGTAGTGTATCGTGTCTCCTCTGTGTGTGTGTGTGTGTGTGTGTGTGTGTGTGTGTGTGTGTGTTGCAGGAGAATTACTGTGTCTGGGTTGGTTGCATCAGCTGTTTAATAAGGAGCAGCATTTTTTTACCTTTGGTCTGGTTTTACAGTTTGCCGAGTTTGCATTTAGTATCTTTCTACGTATAAAAATCCAGGAACAGAAAGGGAACTAGGATTAAAAAACAAGAAAAAGTCCATTGGTTTGGCTGGGAAAGTCCCGTTAGAGAAAGAAAGAGAGCGCGCGCGGGAGAGAAAGAGAGAGAGGCGGGCATGCGTCATAGTGTGGAAACTCCCCCACACACTACCACACAGTGTTCACGTGATACAGCCACCACCACCACCTCCTCCCTCCCTCCCTCCCTCCCTCCTCTCTCCTCCCCCTCCACAGCCTCTTACTGCTTTAACCTGAATCTTGGGATGGAAGGGACGGGAAAAAATATAGTCGTATTACCGGTGACAGGAAATTTCGTCGCACTTTTCTCTTTGCGATTTAATTTAAGCGTACTACACCTCTAAATTCTCGTTTATTGATGTATTTCCATTGCCGACATACCAGTATTTCCCCTCTTACGTTCAAGAGGGTACGGTGTTAATATGCAATATAAATCGCTAAGGAAGAGGTGTTAAGGAGTCTCATGTCACCAAGAGTTCGACCGATATGTTATTCCACGCACGAAGTTAATGATCGCCCATAACGCACCCCAGCGACACCCGTGCGCTTGGGCCTCTTGCACGATATTGAGAGAAGGCGAGGAGAGCACTACACTTACTATTTCTCCTCTGTAAAAACCCTTAAGTGGCTGATTCAGGGTTATTTTGTAGATAGAACCAAGGGCAAAGTCCCCAAATACAAACAAACACACACTTGAACCCTCTCGTTTGGTTAATCAGCGATCGAAATATCAGCGAAATTAAGCCTTATGGACGGGGGCTTGGTGTGGCGGGGCCAGCTGCCAGGAGTCGCCGACTTCGCAGTTTACAGTTGCTCTTTTTGTTCATTTTCCCTCGTGTTTTGCCGTGCGGGACAATTAATAATTTTATTTTACAGTATTTATAGAAATCTAGATCCATAACAGGTAATAAATTTTGTGTTGTTGTGGAGTTTGGAGTTTGAGATCAAGCTTAATGGCGGCATGTGGCAACTAGAGGTCACTGGTGCGCATGCCCTGACGTCACGAAGCTCGGCTCAATATAAACTACGGCTGACCTCTTCGAAGTATAGATCTTCTCTTCTCTTCCATGGGAGCAGTAGTTCCTCAGAGATAACCAAGGAATAATACCAGTAGCCACCCCAGAACTCCTGAGGTAAGCCAGAGGGAGATTGACCAGTAACTTTAAATTTTTCATCTCTTAAGTCCCATCTTGTCCTCCAACTAGTGAATATTTTAATGTGGTTCAGTTTTTTCCCATCCCAAGTGCTAAATTATTCAAAGTCTCAAAGTGCTTCTAAATTATTCATAGTCTCAAAGTGCTTATAATTTATTCAAAAGCAACTTAGATTGTGCTTCATTGATACTGACGTTGCATTCTCCATTGACTTCGAATATTTCGTGTAGCGTCTTCCTTAGTCCTGTATTCTGCCTTTTACCACTGAGTATTTCTGAGTATTTACTGATGCTGGTAATTTACAAGAGGGTGTTGAGGTTAAAATGCAGAATAAATCACCAGGGAAGAGGCGTCACGAAATACGAGCCTCATACATGATCAATACTGTGCCACTATTGACCTACTTTCCCATATCTCGCCATTCCCTCCCTTGTCCCGTGGAAATTTAAAGCAGCTTGTGTAAATATTTTTCACCTCATTATTTATTTATTTTGTCACATTTAATGTTTCCTTTGTCATGGTGAAGTTGCTCGTCTCATTTTTTAGCTCTCCCCTCCGCCCTTGTCTTCTTTGTTGATTACTGTGTTGTTGGATAACTTCATTTCCTTTGAGTTCAATTGCTGATATATCCACCCAGTTTAATCGTATATTTAGTTATTTACAAATTCATATTTCTCCCTAACACATGATATTTATGTGAAAGTCCACCACCAATCTAGCTTCTAATTTTGACGTCCCATCACCTGCTATTGGTAGTGTAAATTGACTTGTTTTAAGTATATAATGGTAAATGTAAATGGTAAACTGTCCTTCAGCTCAGTCACATACATTTTTTTTCTCACCTGTAGTAACTCACCTTCAGCCCACCTCACCTTGTCACACAACCTTGCTCACTCTCTCATTTTGTTTTCGCTTCACCCTCGATAATCTCACTCGTATTCTGATGTTTTGCCTCTTGTGTCGTATTTTTTTCTCTCTCTCTGTCAAATACCATCATCGTACTTTGCTGTTTTGCCTCGTGTCGTATTTTTTCTCTCTCTCTGTCAAATACCATCAGTAGGGAGTTAAATCCTTAAATTGAGGAGTTATACCCTAAGCCTTTGTTAGTCCCCTCGTTCCCATTTCCTCATTTAACTCCCAGAAATATCTCAATATTAACATTCACGTATTATATATTCACTCACCTAACTCAAAATTAACCCACAAACTCCTTACTCATATTTATATACCTTACTCATGATAGCATTTTCCCCTCCCATCATGCTCATCACCCATGCCTCCTACTTACCCATTTTCTGTCCTATTCAACACCTTTGCCTCTTACCAATTAGACTCAAGCCATTTAGCATTTTCTCATCATGCTCATCGCTCTTGCTTCCCCCTTATCCATTTCCCATCATACTCATCACGCTTGCCCCTCTCTTACCCATTTACTCATCACATTTAGCGTTTTCCACCGCCATACACATCACCCGCACCTTTCTTCTCGTCCACAGCACAATGGCCGTCAACGGTAATAACAAGACAATGCTGGACCGGTACATGCGTCTGCCCATCCCCGACAACAAGTGCCAGGCCCTCTACATTTGGGTTGACGGCACAGGCGAACACCTCAGGTCCAAGACGAGAACACTAAACTTCATCCCCAAGAGCCCCTCAGGTGGGTTGTGTTCAGAGGTGTTCATTGTGTTGTGCTGTTGATGTATGGAGATCTGTAATTACACACATGATGCATACTTGTTTTGTTATTTTTTGTTTTGATATATTTTACATATTTCATGTGACTTATCATCTTGTCATACCTTTCAGTCTTCTTTCCTTCATAGCTTTCATTCTTCAGTATTATTATTTGATACGAAAAGGGCAATAGACTGGTGTCCCTTTCAAGGACAATAATAACAGATTGGGCTGCATTTTATAAACTCTTAAACGTCAGTTGTGTGTAGGACAGTTTGCCTATACAGTAGTCTTATTCTTCACTCATACAGCCAACATACACTTCAGACTCTGTATAAAAAGAAAAAAGATCATAATAGTTAACTGTAATACTTGTAAAAGTTGGCTTGGAATTTTTTTTTTATAGATTTGGCCTAAGCTCCACATAATCCCCAAGTTTATCAGTTACATCAGTCCTCACATCCCCCATGTTGTAATATCGATCTTTATCTTGTCCCACCCAGTTCTCCTGTGTTCCTTGCTGCTCCCCTCTCTTCTCCACATCCAACTCTCACTTTTGTGCTCCATATCTCCTTTCTTATCTTGGGTGTAATTTCTTCCACACTCATTTTCACTCACTCTTCACCCCAACCCCTTCTTTTGTCCTTCACCCCTCCCCTTCCCTCTTCACTTCCTCCCATTTTCTCTCTTCTCACCTACTCACCCACCCACCCCTCTTTCTGTTTTCCTTTGCCTCTCCTCTCCTTTCCTTCACCCTTCCTCTTCCCTTTCAACTTCCTTCAACACTCTCCCCTCCTCCTTCCTCACCCCCTCAAAAGGTGGGCGAAATAGCTGTTGCTATTAGTGACCTGTCTTTTTACTTGTCTTCCTCCTTGACAGCCTCCTTCTCCTACACCTGACAGCCGTCCATTCTCTCTCTCTCTCTCTCTCTCTCTCTCTCTCTCTCTCTCTCTCTCTCTCTCTCTCTCTCTCTCTCTCTCTCTCTCTCTCTCTCTCTCTCTCTCTCTCTCTCTCTCTCTCACACACACACACACACACACACATCATTTTTATTGCCAGGTTATCTAATTGTTTTGTAGCTGCCTTGTGGTTTACTAATGACGGGTAATTGTCTTGGGAACTGCTGACTTAAATTGCATAGTAGAATGATGAACTCAGAGGCAGGCCGAGTGGGGTCAGTGAGAGGGGAGTAGGAAGGAGTGTTGGCATGGGAAAGGGAGTGAGGGGAGGGAAGTGGCGAGAGAGAGAGAGAGAGAGAGAATCAATACTGGTTCCTGGGTCGCCACACTGGTGATGGTGGTGGGTTTGGTGGAAGTGATGGTGGAGGAGTAGTAATAGTGGTGGCATTGGTGAAAGTAGTTATGGTAATTGTAGTTGAGGTTAGTGGTAATGGTGGTGAAAGCAAGTAGACCTTGCCCAGAGGCTATTGGCCATTCTAGTCGGACCTGGTAATTAGCCTATACGCTTTATATCACTTGATGTCATTTGGCAAGATGGCCTCACTTCTAACTTTTTGCTGCCTGTTTCACCTTTGTCTTACTGAAGCCTTCTATCATATTCCTTTTTATCTTTACTCTTTGATGCCAGTGTTCTTATCACTCTTGATTTTCCTTTGGTATTTTTTTTTCACCTGATCATTTATATATACATGTGTTTCCTACTTGTCCTAATGTTTGTTTTTCTATCTTTCCAGAGCTGCCCATCTGGAACTTCGATGGGTCATCCACTGGTCAGGCAGAGGGCAGCAACAGCGATGTGTACCTGCATCCAGTTTCTATTTACCGTGACCCCTTCCGACTCGGGGATAACAAGTTGGTGCTGTGTGAGACCTACAAACACAACAAGAAGCCCACAGAAACCAACCACAGACATAAATGTGTTGAGGCCATGAAGAGAGCTGCTGACCAGCACCCATGGTTCGGCATGGAGCAGGAGTACACACTGCTTGACACTGATAACCACCCTCTTGGCTGGCCCAAGAATGGCTTCCCAGGACCTCAGGGACCATACTACTGTGGTGTGGGGGCCAACAAGGTCTATGGCCGTGATGTGGTGGAAGCTCACTACCGCGCCTGCTTGTATGCCGGCATCAACATTTCTGGTGAGAATGCCGAGGTGATGCCGGCCAGGTGGGAGTTCCAGGTGGGTCCCTGCGAGGGTATTAGTATGGGTGATGACCTCTGGATGGCTCGCTACCTCCTTCATAGGGTTGCTGAGGACTTCGGCATTGTTGTGTCCTTGGATCCCAAGCCTATCCCTGGTGACTGGAATGGCGCCGGCATGCACACCAACTTCTCTACTAAAGGAATGCGCGATCCTAACGGGATCTCCGATATTGAGAAGGCCATCGACAAGCTGTCTCGCCATCACATCCGCCACATTAAGGCCTATGACCCCAAGGAAGGCAAGGATAACGAGCGCCGGTTGACTGGGCTGCACGAGACCTCTTCCATCCATGACTTCTCTGCTGGTGTGGCTAACCGTGGCTGCTCCATTAGGATTCCACGCGGCGTTGCGGAAGAGAAGCAGGGCTACCTGGAAGACCGCCGACCATCCTCCAATGCTGACCCTTACATGGTCTCTGAGGTGCTGGTCAGGACCATCTGTCTCGATGAGTAGGATTGGGCCCCCAGGTGCAGCAGCGCCCTTAGATCTGTGGTGCGGCACCGCCCTAGCATCCTAAGGTCATACAGTGCCCTTGGATTTTAAAGACTACCATTTATGGCACAGTAGTGCCCATCAGGCTGATAATTTGTAGCCTACCTCTTGACTCTGCTACATGTACCTTTTATCAGAGGTACAACAGCCAGCATGTCCAAGTGTTACCTGTGCCCAGGGATCTAAGGCCACGGCACCTCACACTCCAGTGGACCCACTCACACCCACCGTGTGGTTCGCTGATCCCCCTCCCAGGCTTCACTCCCACCCAGAACCCTTACGACGCCAACGCAAGGGACCAACGCACAATCCCCAGCTGCAACAATCCTCAACCGTTTTTACAATCCCAAGCCACTACAGTCTTCACCTCACCCTGCATCCTTTCCTCCTCATCCTCTTCACCCTCATGTACAGTCATTACATTCGATGATTATTTTATAAGTTACATTTCAATTCCTCTCATTAATTATCAGTCATGATTCACTCATATAGGTTTAATGACTCATTGTTTATAAGTACAAGTTGTAATTATTTTTATTGTGATACAGACGTGAAAGGATTTGTTTCATGGATGTTTATAGTGTACATATTTTGACGATGACCTCACAGCCAAATATCTTAGACGTATATTCCCTGTAATTTTATATCCCAGAGGCTTTGAAGCTCGTATACGTGATTTTAATATTACAAGTATTAATAATTATGACTTAAGTATGAAATATATATAAAAATATCTTTATACAGAGAAACTTGTCATATGATTCTCCCTTGGTCGCTTAAATTGTGCATGTACGGTCTAAGATGCACAGGTTTTATTATTTTGTAACTTAAGATGCGCATTTGCTATTTTCCAGATACAGTACTTTTGGCTTTCTGAGACAGATGTACTTTGTCATGTATGATGCGTTTCTTTCTGCTCGGCGAAATGATCCCGATATTTACATACCTGCTTGCCATGCCACGTCGTTGTTGATAGTGGG
>JAGKTI010027407.1:0-13269 GCA_018397915.1 Birgus latro | reverse complement strand
AGGAAGGGAAGAGGTTGTGTAGACCAGATATTCATTCTTAGATCCTTAGTGGAAAAGTTTCTAGAGAGGGGAAAGAAGTTGTATGCAGCCTTCATGGATCTGGAGAATGAATGAATGAATGAATGAATGGAAATTGACTTGGCCGGCGCAACAGCAAGGGTCATATGCCGCCGAACACAAAAACTGTAAAAAAGTCAGCATAATGTAAAATCAATAAAAGGAGGAGACATAGAACACTCCAAAACTAAAAGACAAATATAAGTGAAATACACCATAAAGAGAGTTATAAGAACATTAAAATATAAATTAAAATGAATTGAGCACTATAGCTTCCTCAGTAGGACAGCATGAGTTAAAAAAGAGAAAGTGCCTCCTTTTGCAGTACAAGCCTCCTCCCCAAGCACCAAGGAGAGAAGGTATTACCCATCACATGTCCGGCACCTTGAAAGGTACCGCTGACGAAGGTCTCCCAGACTGGGGCACTCCACAAGAATGTGCCGTACTGTCAAAGGAACTAGGCAGTCATCACAAAAGGGAGGGGGAGCCCTCTCCATTAAAAACCCATGGGTCAACCTAGTGTGACCAATCCGCAGGCGAGCCAAGGCTGTCTCCCACTGGCAGGACATTCCTACATACCCTCCATTACCCAGGTCTTGACGAATACTGTGAAGCTTATTTGACCCAACGGCATCCCACCTCTTCTGCCAACAAGAACGCGCAGCCGTCATACTGGCTACACGGAGATCCTCAAACGGGACACGGTAATGAGGAGAGAATTGGTTCGCTAAGGAGTCAGCTAAGGAGTCAGCTCGCTCATTGCCCACAACCCCCACATGGGCAGGGACCCAACACGTCTTTACAAAGTACCCACGCCTATTCAATAAGTAGAGCCACTCTAGGATGGCCAAGACTAGGGGATGAGATGAGGAGGTACAAGACAAAGCTTGCAAGGCACTGGCAGAGTCACTAAAAATGGTAAAAGAAGATGGTGGTAAACTAAAAATCAATTCAACTGCAACTAAAATGGCAATAAGTTCAGCAGTAAAAATGGATGTGGAAGGAGGGAGACTCCCGCCACGGCTAGAATCATTAAGAATGACGCCAAACCCAGTCCCAGAATGGGATTTCGACCTGTCTGTATACACAGGGATTGAGTCACTGTGGGTAGTGGCATGTTCCAAAAAGTAAGAGAGGGCCGCTTGTGAGGAAAGGGAGGTCTTTCTCTCTGGGAAGTAAACACACGGTTGAACCTCTGGAAGAAGCCATGGAGGCACTCGGGAAACACGTACTGGGCAAACAGGGGAGGAGGGAAAACACAGCTCCTCCATGGCAGCCCTTACTCTGTACCCAAATGGGTGGGGATGGTGAGGATGGGTATTGTAAAAGTGGTGAAGAGTAATCTCAGAGACAGCCCTACTACACAAAGAGTTGGGAAGACGGTGGAGGTGGTGCCAACACCGCACTAATAAGGACTGTCTACGGATATCCAATGGTGGCTCATTTGCATCAACCAACAGGCTAGATATCGGTGACGAGCGGAAAGCCCCAGTAGACAGACGGATCTCAGCATGATGGACTGAAGTTAATGGGCGTAGCCGTGCCTCCGAAGCAGACGAGTACACCTCACACCCATAGTCTAGTTTGCTCCTCACTAAGGTACGGTAAAGGTGTAGCAGGGTAGTTCTGTCGGCGCCCCATGACAGATGGGACAAGGTCCGTAGGAGAGAAAGGGCTCGACGACATGACTGACGTAAAGAGCGGATATGAGGGACCCATGTCAACCTCCTATCGAAAATAAGGCCAAGAAACCTTGCCTCACCTACAACTCGCACTCTCTGGCCGTACAATTGGAGGTCTGGGTCTGGATGTATACCTTTCAAATGACAGAAATGTAAGGCCCCTGTTTTAGTTGGTGAAAAACGGAAGCCATGCATGGTAGCCCAGTGTGAGACCCTGTCCAGAGCAAGGTGCATTCTGCGCTCTGCCACAGCCATTCAGGAAGCAGCAAAGCACAGTGTTAAATCATCAACATATAGAGAAGCAGATACTCCTTCTGGAACTGATGCTGCAATACCATTCAACGCAATTGCAAACAGAGTCGCACTAAGGACACTCCCTTGAGGCACCCCTTCCTCCTGAGGGTATGACGGAGACAAGGTGGCACTAACTCGAACCTTAAATTTACGATCACGAAGGAAATCGATTAGAAACAGGGGCAGTCTTCCACGTAATCCTATAGAGTGTAGTTCCTTGTATATCCCAAATCTCCATGTTGTGTAGAATGCCTTTTCCAGGTCAAGGAAAACGCATACCAGGTGCTGCTTTCTAGCAAAGGCAGCACAAACTGCTGCCTCAAGACGTACCAGCGCATCTGTTGTTGAACGATACTTTCTAAAACCAGACTGACAGTTAGAAAGAGACTCATTCCTTTCAAGGAAATATATAAGGCGAGTATTAACCATTTTTTTCAAACAGTTTGCATGCAGGACGTCAAAGCAATCGGCCTATATTCAAGAGGATTGTACCCTGCTTTTCCTGGCTTTTGGAATGGCAATACAATAGCTTCACGCCAAGAGGTGGGTAAAGAAGAGTTCCTCCAAATTCTATTAAAAAGGTTGAGGAGAGAACACTGTGTATCCTCATCCAAGTGCTGAAGCATCGCATATGGTATGTCATCCGGCCCTGGAGATGTGTCATGACAAAGGGAAAGGGCAAACTGTAGCTCGTGAGAAGAGAAGGGGAGATTGTACATTTCCCTATTCTCCGAACAGAAGTCCAGCACCTTAGCTTCCTCCAGCTCTCTGTGTCTAGTAAACGTTGAAGTGGCAGCGTCCCTATGAGAGACTGCTGCAAATGCAGATGCCATAATATCAGCCACAATCACGGGGTCACCGACAAGAATGCCATTAACCTTCAACACAGGGGACTTAGTTGGAGTAAATTTTCCCAAAATTTTCCTAACCCTCTTCCACACCTGAGACACTGGCATCCTAGAGTTAACTGAGGAAACATATGCTTTCCAAGATTCCTGCCTAACATCCTTGAGCACCTGACGAGCCTTAGCCCTTGCCCTCCTGAACTGAATAAGATTATGCTCAGTTCTGCATCTTCGATAGCGGGAAAAAGCTATCTTCTTAGCCCGTACGGCAACCCTGCATTCCTCATTCCACCAGGGGAGAGGTCGAGAGCGATACATGCCAGAGGTTTTTGGGATAGCCTGAACGGCAGCAGAATGCAAAGTGGAGGTGAAAAAGGAAACGGCTTCATCTATAGTTGGAAATTCCTCTGCAGAGGAATCAAAAGATGCCAAAGCAGAGAAAAGTGACCAGTCCGCCTTATCTAACTTCCACCTCGGTAAGTGGGAACAGGGACCTGATGTCGATGATGTAAGGAGGACAGGGAAGTGGTCACTCCCATGCAAGCTCTCCATAACCTCCCAGGTGAAATCCAGGATGCAGTCGGGTGAGCAAACAGAGAGGTCGATGGCAGTAAAGGAATTTGTTTGGGGATGAAAATGTGTAAAAGCACCAGTGTTTATTAATGCAAGGTCTCCAGTCTCCAGTAGTGATGCCATGAAGTCTCCACGTCAGTTAGTAAGGCAATCAACCCACATTGGATGGCGACAATTAAAGTCCCCCAAGAGTAGAAAGGGTGAAGGTAACTGGCGAATAAGGAGTTCGAGCTCGTCCCTGCTGACTGTTGTGTTGGGTGGTAAGTATATGGAACATACTGTATAATAACGGCGAAGGAAAACTCGAGCAGCAATAACCTGTAGAGGCGTAGTAAGATTCAGGCGGATGAAAGGGGTGTCATTGCGTAGGAGGATGGCTACACCGCCACTACGTCCCTGTCCAGGAAGAGGAATTGAATAAAATACATGGTAACCAGGAGGACTGGAGGGAGAAAAATCTCCAACCATTGTCTCCTGAAGGCAAACACACACAGGTGAATACCTTGCCAGAAGCCAACGGAGTTCCTCCCAATTTGCACGTAGGCCACGACAGTTCCATTGGATAATAGTAGCCACTGACACTATTAAAAAGTGATGTAAAAGCATGAAAACACATAAAAGAACTAAAAAGATGAAGGAATATGGAGGAACTATTTACAGAGGAGCAAGGGTCACTTAGTGGAAATTACTGAGAGACCCTGGGAGACAGTCTTCTTATTAGGGCGGGCTCGTCCACTAGGGGGCAATTCACGGGCAGCACTGTGAACAGTGCGATGGCCTGGGCCCTGCAAAGTGGTAGAAGACTTCACTGTTACTCGACAATGCCCAGTAGATGAGGAATTCTTGTTCACACCTTTGTCCAATGCCCCCAACGGCCCAGGGGGGCGAGTAGTGAGGGTTGGGGTCTCGACCTCTAAACTTGGAGGGGGCAAGACAGAATCCTCAGAGGCAACCGGAGGAGAAATTTCCGATGCTCCCGAGGAGGAGGCACCAGACTCAACTGACGCCTGAAGAGCCCTCGGTGACCCAGAGGCGGGATCCGAGGGATGGCACGCGGAACGACTAACATTAGATGGAGAGGACTCTACGAGTAATACCTTGCTTGGGGGATCTTCTGTACTCAAAGACTCAGAGGAACCACGATGACGTTTAGAGGTAGGGAAGTGCACATCGTTATTACTGATAGATAGAGGTGGAGAGGCTGAGACCTGGCCTGCAGGGGCTACCATCTCGAGAGGGGAAGATTCCTGATTCATAGGCACCAGGTCTGTGGATGCAGACACTGTAAGTGGAACATGGAGCTGCTGTTGGGCAGTACGACGTGGACGTTTATTACGAGACAAAACTGAAGCATAGCAAACCCCATTATTTAAAACTGATGCCATGGCTCTGCTCCTGGCCTCGGCAAAGCTCACCTTATCCCGATTACGGATGAGAAGGATCTCCTTTTCCAACCTAAATCGGGCACAGTCATTAGAAGAAGCAGGATGCGCCTCACCACAGTGAACACAACAAACAGGCCCAGGGCAGTCCTGACCTGCATGTGTTGAGTCACCACAATTGACGCACACCGCCGGGAGGCCCTGTTGCAAACGACGGCAGACACGGCCAACATGCCCATACATTTGGCAATGGTAGCAACGTCGTGGATTCGGTATAAAGGGTTTGACCTTCAGAGAGAGCCAGGCGACTTTGATGGAGGAAGGGAGAACAGTACAATCAAAAGTTAATAACAAGGATGGGGTTGGAGTGAGAATTCCATCTATTTTCTTTTGGAATCTTTCTACTTTGATGATGTTGTGGACCTTCAGTTCTTCGAGCAGCTTCTCTTCGGAGTATCGAAGCAAGTCTCGGGAAAACACAACCCCACGGCATTGATTAAAAGTCGCATGTGGAGCACAAGCGAACTTTGCACTGGGTTCTTTGCATTTTGTTGCGAGACGGGAACCCTCCTCAGGTGATGCAACCTCGACTAGAAGGCTGCCATCCCCCTGAGCGGACATCCTCGGCTCCCTCCCGCAAGTAGCCACGATCTCTTGGTGTACTTCGAAAATGTCAAGGTTGCAAATTGGTTGTCCCTCTAGTGTCCGGACAGTGTAATACTTCACAAAGTCTGTTCTTTCAAATATTCATGAAAGAACCTCGTGAGTAATTCCAGGGGACTTCTCCAACTTATTCTGTCCTCTATTCTTGGCCTTACCCTTGTTCCTGGAACCCGAACCAGGCTGGTAAGGTTCCAGGGTGGCCAAATGTGGAGCTGGACGGGTGGGCACGGGGGCCTCACCCGAGGAAATATCATGAGAGGAGCCAGGGACGGGTGCCGGGTCGTCAGGAATGGGGTTGTTATTTAAATAGGGTAATGCCATGTAGATCACTAAAAACTTCAGCACCCCTCCACCCACCATGGAGCCCAACAAGGGGAGGTCGTATGCCAGGGATAACACCACTGGCGACCCCAGAGGTAGTGGGAGAGTATACGCGGGTAACCACCGGGGAACCCATGGATCTGCAGAAAGCATATGACAGGGTGGATAGACAAGGATTGTGGAAAGTATCAAGAATATATGGAATGGGTGAGAAGTTGTTGAAGGCAGTGAAGAGTATGTATGAGGGTGCTAAGGCTGCAGTGCGTGTGGATGGCAAACTGAGTGAATCTTTCATTTGAAGGCTGGATTGAAACAAGGATGTGTCATGTCTCCATGCTTGTTCAATCTGTATATGGATGGGATTTAAAAGAGATACAAAGTCGGGCAGTGGATGTTGGAGCAGCCCTAGTGAGAGAGGGCAGTGTCTGGAAACTCCCTGTACTGTTGTTTGCAGATGATACTGTGTTGTTGGGTGAAGACGAAGGGGAGCTGCAAGGCTTGGTAGATGAGTTTGGAAGAGTGTGTAAGAAACGGAATCTAAAGGTGAATGGAGGGAAGAGTAAAGTGATGGTCTTCGAGAGAAGTGAAGCCAGTGAATGTACAGTGAGATTGGATGGGGAGGATATGGAGAATGTGAGTCCATTTAAGTACCTGGGTAGTGTGACGAGTAATGATGGAAGTCTGGAGGATGAAGTGCTTGAAAGGGTGCAGCAGGGAAGGAAGGTTGCTGGTTCGTTGAAAACAGTGATAAGAAACATGGAGGTGAGCATGGAAGTGAAAAAGTTGTTACATGACAGTATTGTGATACCAACTCTAACATATGGAAGTGAAGCTTGGATCCTGTTGGAAGGACAGAAGTCAAGAGTGAGAGCAGTGGAAATGAGTTATTTGAGAGGAGCATGTGGAGTCACATGGAGAGACAGACTAACAAATGAGGAAGTGAAGGAGTGTTCTGGTGTGGTTGTGGACGTCATAGGAAGCGTTAGGAGAAACACGTTAAGGTGGTTTGGGCATGTGGAGAGGATGGAGTGAAAGACTGACGAGGAGAGTGTATGTGAGTGAGGTGGAGGGTGCGAGAGGGAGGGGGAGGCTGAGGATGAGATGGAGGGATAGAATGCAGAGGTATATGAAAGAGGGGTGTGTGAGTTGGGAGCAGGGTAGTGAAATGGGGGGGGGACAGAGCGACATGGAGGCGATTTGTCTGTGGCCACCCCGTGCGGGATTGAGGTGTCTGGCAAGATAGATAGATAGACAGATAGATAGAGAAAGCTGGCTGTCAAACAGAAGTGAGGTTGGGATGGATTAGGCTTGGTTTGGTTAGGTTAGGTTTGGTTAAATCATTAAGTTTCCCATTGCTTTGACATGAGACGCATCCAGTCGGTGCAATGGTTGGTAAACAACGTGGTCAGTTAGAGAGACCATCAGTAAACACTGCTGTGGGTGACCTGGCCACTTCCTTTACTACCCAAAAATAAGTATATTTTGCACTGGGTAAATCTAATCTTCAAAATGAGTGATTTCCAAAAAAATAAAGCTCAATTTCATACAAATCAAACTAAAATTAACCAGAGATTTTTTTTTTTTTGACAAAATCAAATGATGTGAACTAACAAATACTGACCCCACCAATTCATGGGCTTTTCCCATTTTGACTTTTTTCACTGCTTCCACTACTTTCATCCTACTGATCTCTTCCTCCCTTCCCACCACCCTCCTTCTCCCATCCATTCCCCAGCCATTAGAACATACTCACATTACTGTACTTTCATTCCCAATGTTTAACTCCTGCTTAGGTTAAACAAATCACCAGTATTTACCATAGCTTACAATTATTACAAAGGATCCTTATACAGTACACTAGAATCACTCAAGATACCCATACCACTTCACAAAATTAATGCATAGCCACCCACCAAGCAGAAAATCATGCTAGGAATCATGAACCCAATTGCTAGTTTCATAGAAAAAGTGAGTGACTGTGATGGCTGTACAACGTGCTTGGCACTGCTCCTGCTTTATCGTGAATTCTCCGCTTGGCTGGTGTCCAGCACACTCCAGCTCTTTTCAAACTGGTTTGGTGTTCCCCTGATTATTCTTTACAGTTATGGCTCAAGGGAGAAGCACTAGTCGAGGTCGGGGTAGGGGTAGCTCAGATTTGCTGCCACTGCAGTCTGATAAAAACATGGCTGAGGCTCCCCGAGCCCAGGCAGTAAACAAAGACTCAGCCTCTTTATCAGACACCTTCCCTCCTCTACTTGGAACTAAGTTGATCGTAAATCTGATTAATGTGGAACTTGCAATATTGTGACTAGGTTCAACACAACTGAGTGTGATCGCTGTGAAACCTGGTTTCACCCCACATCCATGTATCTGGGCCTCCCAGATCAGCTAGTAGAAAGTATAATGGTCAGGGTATTGCTTTTATCTGCACAGAGTGCCATTCTCTTATCAGTAAGTGGCGGTGTGTCTGACTCTGCATTCAGACAATTGTTCCAAACAGTCAAAAAATTATGTGAGGCAGTCCAAACTCTCTCTGCTAGGCCTGACCTGAGCAACACTGGGTAGGCATGTCGGGCCGTCCAACAGCCCGTGCCTAGGCCAGGCCCATCCATGGCCTCAGCCAATGTGACAGACAGGCGATAGCCTAAGATCTCTTGTTAGAGAGGAAACTAGAGAAATGGAGGAGTGGAATAAAATGAAGTCATCAATAATAATTAGAGGTAGCCTAAGATCTCTTGTTAGAGAGGAAACTAGAGAAAAGGAGGAGTGGAATAAAATGAAGCCATCAATAATAATTAGAGGTAGCCTAAGATCTCTTGTTAGAGAGGAAACTAGAGAAATGGAGGAGTGGAATAAAATGAAGTCACCAATAATAATTAGAGGTCTTGAGGTACAATCCACTGACTGTAAGCACTGCTTTTGATCCCGTAAGCAGACTCATTCTGGGATCTCAGCTAATTTTAACAGATATCACATGCATTAACAGGGACAAAAACTTGTACCGTGCAAAGGTCCTGGATGATGATATAGGGAAAAACCTGTTAGAAAATGCGAGGAAGTTGCACAATACCCAATTTAACCACAACTATATCAATAGGGACCTGACGTACAACAAAAGAATGGAACTGCGTGCCAGGCATGCACAATGTAGCACTGCCAGTGGAGGAGGGGTCAAGGGACCCACTACCACCACAGACTCTGAGACCCACCCAGCTCGGCCTCATGCTGGTGGGGAAGCCACAGCTGTACCTGGGACTTCTCAAACCCAGCCTGGTATTGTCGGTCCTCCCCTCATTTCCTTTGACACTCAGGTTGCTGCAGCCCATTCACAAGACAGTTCACCTATAACAAATTTAAACCAATAATGACGCAGTCCTCCCAGGCAACAGTGAGTTTATACAATTTGAAATTTGGGTTTTGTAATGTAAATACAGAGCCCCTCAGGTGGCGTTTTTTGGGTAGCGAATCCATGGATAGCGACAGGAATGAAACTATCTCATAGCGGTTAATGCTGCACGGTTAGCGAAAATCCGCTAGGCATTTAACAAGTAGCGAGCTGGTAACACTGATAGTGAGAGCGAGTCTATCGTCATTCACACACACCACAAAGCCAGCAGAAGACAGGGCGTGTGTGCTGGGCATTCCCCAGGCCCTGTCTTCCCCCTTACTGTTATTTTAATCAGCCAACACCCCACTGACCGGGCTAATGTATGGCCCGGCCTTCACTATAGGTGAAGGAAATCTTTAAACTAACCAACTATCATCATTCAGTTCATTGACCCATGTGGAGTGAAAGTACGTATCTTAAGCTTTTTCTTATAACTAATCTCCAACTATCTCTCTCCTACCAAATTTTACAGTTTTAAATTTTTCCTTTACCTTTACTTTTCTCTTGGGGGAATGCCGGTATCTAGGCGATACTGACGGGTGGAAGGTGAACCTCCCCGCAGTTACCCCAAGAAGAAGATTGTTTGTTTATCCACGCGCCGTGCATTCATTCAACTTGTCACAGTCTCGTCATTGTTAGAGTTTTTTGTGACCTTCCATTTATTGTCTGGCTACTGAGTGTTCTAATATCATGGCTTCAACTTCGGGGGCTGGCCCAAGTGGTGGTGGTGGCCCAGGCAAAAAACAGGAAGTGGTGGTAATGTAAAAGTGACCGAAAAGGCCAGACAATACATGCGTGGCAAGCCAAAGAAAGAATACTGCATGGAGGAAAAGAAAAAGATAATTTTTTGAATATGTAGTATATGTTTATCTTATTACAGTACTGAAGAAATACGACGTGATACTGATGGGTAATGGAGGAAATTAGGGGTATAGCTGAAGGAGTCCAGGACTGTATCAATTTTTTTAGGTAAGAAGTTTGCCCTTCGGGTAGTGATTTCATGGTATGATACCGGCCATTTTGGTGGACTAATAAGGCCGCTATCCAAGGGGCCCCACTGTAGTATCATTAATAAAATACATATAATCTCTGATTTTCTGTCAGATATCAACATACATATCTTTGGTGTCGCTGAATCTTGGTCGCTGCCTGAAATCCCTGATTCCTCTGTCCAAATTAATAATTTTACCCTCTCATGTACAGACACTAATGGCAATGCCCGTAAACATGGAGTACGTAAGGAGGCATATAAGCTATGTAGGTGTTAATATCAACTGTGATAATGTCTGTGCCATCCATCTCCTAGCATATAACATGTGCAGTATGTAATTGTTATATATTGCCCTCCCTCCAACAGTGATGCTGATAACCTAGCACTACTAAATTTCCTACTAGACTTCTGTCCTTCCAAAGAAGTCCTAATTCTTGGAGACTTAACTTATCTCGTATCAACTGGCAATCAAACATGCACTGGCTATGAAATATCCTCCCCTCCACCAGTCATTCCTAGATTGTTTTGTATCTCTGAGTTTGCACCAGTGAGTAACAATGCCCACATATTTAACCTCGGACAACACTCTAGATCTTGTCTTCACATCTGAGAATGAAAGAGTACGAGAAATTGAGGTAGTGTGTCCCCTGCCCAAAGTGGACACCACCTGGTGCTACTACAATATTATTTTCAGGCTGCTGTTGTGACAGTTATTTGTACTCCAAGCTCTCCTGAATAAAGCCAGGTGCAACAAAATAAATGATCATCTGCATGAAATAGACTGGCAGTTTGAATTTAAAATAAGCCCATCAGTTGATGCTATGTATGAATTATCGCAATCCATCCTATGCCCATTAGTTAACCAGTATGTGCCGATTATGTCCAGCACACCTCCCTCCTAGATCACCTCCCAAGGCCTTGATAAACTATTGCAAAAAAAACTTGGGAAGCATACAAACACTCCGGAAGTATTTATCAAAGACTATCTCCTGAGGCTTCTTGAGCTCTATCACACTAAGACTCTCAATGACAGTTTCTGTAATTACTTTATACACATGCAAATCAATCACGAAATGTCGCTGATTAGAAAACTAGAAGTCTCCTCAAAACCATTTCACCAGTACATCCAGAAATAAGAAAGTAGGTGCACCCTCAGTGGACTCCATAAGGTTGGACAACAGAGTGTTATCATCCAACTGTACTCAGATGGTAGAAACTTTTGCTACACATTTTTGGACAGCTTACTCATGTTCCTTATGCTCCCCCCCCCTTACCAATGTTATCCTTGCAAGAAGTGAGAAATAAGCTCACGTCACTGGACCCGAACACAAGTATGGGACCTGATGGTCTACACCCTAATCTTTTGAAATATTGCCCAGCCTTAGCTTACCCCTTGTTTTTGATATTTCAAATGTCTGTCACCATTGGTACATTGCCACAGGATTGGAAGAGATCCAGTATCATTCCTATATTCAAGAAGGGCTCTCAACACACCTCTTAACTACAGGCCTATTAGCCTAACTTCTGTCTGCTGTAAAACTCTGAAGAGAATTATTGCTGGGGCATTGTACAACCATCTCGATACTAATGGAGCGTTGTCAAATGAGCAGTATGGATCAGGACAGGGCAGAACAGTTGACGACCAATTGTTACTTGTGTATAAGGATGCTACAGCGTGGTTGGAGGCTGGGTAAGTTGTGGATGTTGTCTTGTTTGACTTTAACAGAGCCTTTGACATCATCAACCATTCAATACTCACTGACAAGCTGAGGCTACTGAGGGTCAGTGATTCCATGTTGACCTGAATCTCTTCACTTCTTGTCTGGCCACACCATGCAAGTGTCCAGCTGTACCAGTTCCCCAAGAAATGTTCCCAGTGGTGTCCCCCAGGGATCTGTTCAAGGCCCCTTCCTCTTTCTGGTATATATAAATTTTCTACCGTCATATTATGTACCAAGAGCAAATTCTCTGCCGACGAAATGAAGATTTACCTCAAGTTATATCAAAACACCTGTTCCTCATTAGCTGTAGATATAAGTACAGTAATCTCTCTACTTTCCAGACGACCACTATCCAGTTACCTCACTGTTTGGATATTGTAGGCTGATGTTTGACCTCCCCCCCCAAAAAAAAATCCGATTTTTTTCGACCCATAAATCTGAATTTGGCGTGCGGCGCTGAACGGCCATGTTTACATTCATATTCCCACTGTCTCCCCCTCCCGCCACTCTGCCAGTTGTCTCTGAACTGCCGTGAGTTTTTGTTTAATCATAATTCACAGTGCTAAGGATTAAGTGCAGTTCAACACAGGATTACTGTACATGCTTCAAGAGCATTTTCACCACTGTCAGAGCTTTAGAGGTGGGTAAACAGCCACCACGGACATGTAAGAACACTGTCAGCTGACAAATATTTTCCATAAGCGATTGGGTAAATATAGATTGGAGCAGATGGGGGACATGGAAGGTGTGTGCAAGATATTCACAGAAGAAATCTGTGCAGCATATGAGGTGGTGTGTGGGGTGAAGAGAAGATGAAAGGGGGTTCAAGGAACAGCATGGTGGACTGTGGCACAAAAGAAGAAAGCATATAATGAGTGGATGAGGAACAGGGGCTTCGAAGAAGCTGAGAGACGGACGAGAGAGTTATATGTAGAGAGGAGGAGAGAGGTGAAAAGATTAGTAAGACAGAGTAAGAAAGTGGATGAGGATTTTGGAAGGAATTTGAGTGCAATGTGGAGGGAATGTAAGAAAAATGTTCTGGAAGGTGGTAAAGAGAGCTAGACAGGGTGCCAACGAAGTCAGTGGGGGTGTGGAAGATAAAAATGGTAGATTACTAGTGGAGAAGGGAGAAAAAGTAAACAGATGGAGAGAACACTTTAATGAACTGTTGAACATAGAGAATGAAAGTAATGCAAGTTTTTTTGTTTTTTTTTATGCAAGGAAGAAGGAACCAAAGGCCACATGCCTGCATACTGTTCCTTCCATGAAAAAGCAAAAACAATACAAAAGAGAGCCAAATTCAAGATCCGTTCAATTCGAGATGCCTGGACACACTGCGTTTGAAAGACTGG
>JAGKTI010027406.1:0-13269 GCA_018397915.1 Birgus latro | reverse complement strand
CTTTTTTTCATAAGAAATGCCTGTCCATCAATATGTTAACCTTAATAATTGACATACCTGGAGGAATAGGAACCTCTTCAGTGACAAGATAATGCACCACAGTAGCTATCGGGATTGGGGGTTTCAGTGGGCACCTCCCCTCTAACTCGTATCCACCACTGAACACACGATTCGTTTCGTTTCGTTTCGTTTTTGAAGGCTCCAACATGCTTGCATGCGTCGGCTTTGGTCACCTAATGGCGGCTCTTCACGCTGCTCGATCCCTGGCGCCTCCCTGTTCAGTCCCTTAACCCTTAAGTCACATTTAATGACCTCGTCCCATGTCTTTCTCGGTCTACCCCTCCCAACCCCTTCCCCAATATTAGCACCTCTCACCCTCTGTACCCAATTATCATCCCCCATCCTCTCCACATGTCCAAACCACCTCAGCCTACCTCTCCTCATCACAACACCAATACACTCCAGTCTCATCCTACTTCTCAGCTCTTCCATCGTAAACCCAGCCCCCCCAGGCCTTGCATGCTGGGACGCACTGCACATCCACCTAATCATTGTCATTTCTGTACGTTTAAACCTGCGAATATCCTCTTCCTTTACTGCCCAGGTCTCACTACCAAACAGCATCACACTCCTAACACATGCTGCACGTAAGGAGAGTCATTAGGTGAGGAGACTGTAGCACCAGTCGAGCAGGGCAGTACTCCCAATGAGGATGGAAAGCTGTTGACAGGGAGAGCTGGAGTTCCCGTTTCATTAGCCCTCAGGACTTGTTCCTGACCATCCCCCTTTGCTAAACTTTTTCAGTGTGTCAGCAAAGCAGAGAGAAGACCAGCATGTTCTCCAATACAAGTTTCTCTAACTGTCAACACCAAACTACATACATGCTACACACTACACTTCCTTTTTAAAAAATTCTAAAAATGGCTACTAAAAATCATGCCTCGGAGTCCCCAGGGGGGGGGACCATAAATGCCCCCACCATCCGGAGCTGCCTGGAACCACTGTCTGTCTCACTCCTTCATTTCTTTAACATTCGCGGCCTTTCCTCTAACTTTCGCTCTGCTGAGCACCACCTCTTCTTCTCTAAACATCATCTTCTCTTTCTTTCTGAGACTCAGCTGTTTGAGACTACTGACAGCAAACCCTTTTCTGTATCCTCCTACTTTCTCTATTCTCATTTCAAAGCCAAAGGTGGCTGTTGTGAATATGTACGCAACTATCTATCTTGCTCTCGTGTTCCTGAACTTGATTCTTCTGAATTCTCTACTCTCTGGCTTCGGCTTTCCTGTCATTCGCTGACTAAATATATCTGTGCTGTTTACTTATCTCCTAATTCTACCGACTATCAAAAATTGTTTGACTATCTTACTTCTACGATGGAACACATTCTATCCATTTCTCCTTTCTCTGAAATCTCCATTCTAGGAGATTTCAATGTTCACCACCACCTTTGGCTGTCCTCTCCTTTCACTGATCCACCTGGTGAACAAGCCTACATCTTTTCTATCCTTAATGACCTAGAGCAGCTTGCACAGCACCCTACCCGTATCCCTGACCGCCTTGGAGAGAGTTCCAACATACTTGACCTTTTCCTAACAACTAATCCTACTGCTTACACTGTTATTTTTTTCTCTCCGTTGGGCTCCTCCGATCAAAACCTTATTACCTTAACCAGTCCTATTGCTCCAGTACAGCCTGTGGACCCTCCAAAGAAACGCCGCCTGTGGCACTTTGGAGCTGCAGATTGGGAGGCCCTCAGGCATTACTTCTTTGATTTTCCTTGGAATGATTATTGCATCCATGGCCGGGAGCCGTCTGAGTGTGCCCTGCGCATTACGGAGGTTATTCTCTTGTGCATGGAAGCATACATTCCTGCTGCTGTTGTAGACGGCCATCGTTCTTCTCCTAGACCTATCAACAGTGGTGTTCCTCAGGGCTCTGTCCTATCACCAACTCTCTTTCTTTTATTCATCAATGACCTTCTAAGCTGTACATCTAACCCTGTCCACTCATATGCTGATGATTCCACCCTTCACCTTTCCATTCGATTTCCGCAACGTCCATCTCAGCAGTTACTTCAGCAAACAAGGGATGAGGCTATGGCACACCTAATGTCTGACTTGGCTTATATCTCAGATTGGGGTAAAAATAATCTTGTTATTTTTAATGCATCAAAAACTCAGTTCTTACACTTATCAACCCGACACAATCTTCCTCAGGATTACCCACTAATGTTTAATAACGTCCAGCTCAGTCCAGCATCATCCTTGAACATGCTAGGGGTTTCATTGTCTCGGGATTTGTCTTGGAAAGAACATATTACATCTCTTGTGAAATCTGCTTCCAAGAGATTAGGTGTGCTGGGCCGACTCCGAGCTTTCTTTACCCCTGCACAGATGTTGACCTTGTACACGGGTTTTATTCACCCGTGTATGGAGTACAACTCTCATGTGTGGGGAGGCTCGCCACATGCGGTTCTTCTCAATAGGGTGGAGTCAAAGGCTTTTCGTCTCATTAACTCTCCTCCTCTTACTGATTCCCTTCAACCTTTGTCTCTTCGCCGCACTGTTGCTTCTTTATCTCTCTACTATCGCTACTTCAATGGTCACTGATCCTCTGAACTGTCTGCTTGCATCCCTCCACCTCTACGACGGGCACGTAGTACCCGTCTAGCAACAAACTCTCATCCCTTTTCTGTCCAACTCTCTAATGCAAGAGTTAACCGTTACTCCCAGTCCTTCATTTATGCAACTGGTCAACTCTGGAACTGTCTCCCTCTGTCTGTATTCCCTGCTTCCTATGATCTCCAATCTTTCAAGCGCAGTGTGTCCAGGCATCTCGAAATGAATGGATCTTGAATTTGGCTCTCTTTTGTATTGTTTTTATCTTTTCTTGGAAGGAACATTATGCGGGCCCATGGCCCTTGGTTCCTTCTTCCTTGCATAAAAAAAAAAATCAACGTCAGGAGAGGCAACAGCTCCCTGAACTTCTTCGAACCACTTCTCACCCTACCAACCGAGCTAACTCCAGTCCCACTTCCGGAACATAATATATCTCCCAAATAACGAAACTCCTCCACACACTCAAGAGACTCACCTGCAAGTTCAACCCTCTCACGCCTGACAATCTCCACCTGCTCTCCCCGACACGCTGCACACATGAAATCAGCATCATCTCGCAGTCTACCTCTAATACCACTACATCTCTTGTGCACCCATTTATCACAAACACTACACAAGATGAAATTACTTCCCACACCCTTGTGGCAAACTGCACATGGCCACTCTCCCTCTCCTCTGATTGTACTGCCACCAACCCTATATATCATCACTTTTGTTTTATCTGCATATACCCTTAAGCCCTTGTACCCCATACCATCTCTCCACTTCTTAAATCTTTCCTCTGCCTCCTTTTCATTCTCTGCAATCAACACCAAATCATCAGCATACAACATCTCCCATGGGAGTCCATCTCTGAAGTCACGTGAGAGGGCTTCAAGCACCATGATAAACAACAAGGACTCAAAACTGACCTCTGATGCACACCAACATTCACGGAAAACTCCTCACTCAAAGCTCCATTCACTCTTACCTGGGTGCGAGCACCCATGTACATGGCCATAACCACCCTAACCAGCCACTCTTCAAACCCTAGCTTTCTCATTCCCACTTCACCACCTCTCTAGGGACTCTGTCAAAGGCCTTTCCCAAATCAACAAAAACAAAATACAATTCCCTTTTCTTTCCAATATATTTTTCCTGAAGTTGTTGAACAATGAATATGGCATCAGTGGTCCCACTGCCTGGCATAAACTCAAACTGCATCTCATCGATATTCACTCTTTCTCTAATCATCCCTTCTAGAACTCTTTCCATTACTTTCATTATCTGATCTAAGAGCTTAATACCTCTGTAATTTCCCCTTTCCAGGGCAACACCCTTTCCTTTGTACGCATTTACAATTACACTCTTCAGCCAATCATCTGGGACAACACACTCATATATAATCATATTTATCAGGTCAGTGACTAACCTCACCCCAGTATCTCCTGAGGCCTTCAACATTTCGGCAGTCAACCCAGTCACACCTGCCGCCTTCCCCACCCGCATCCTACCTATTGCCTGACTCACAGTAGCAGCGCCAATTAAAGGCCGAGGGCCAAACACTGGATCAGCTGGCTCCAAACCTTCTCTATCCCAATCAAACTCCTCATTCAACAACTGGCTATAATGTTCTCTCCATGCATCTTTAATATCCTCACCGTTCACTAGTACCCTTCCATCATCATTCTTCACACACTGCACACCTACAATGTCCCGATTATCCCTCTTCACCTGATTTGCCACCCTAAAAATCATATTTTTCCTTTCTCCATGATTTAGATTATCAAGTCAAAGTCTCTGTGACTCAGACTTCGCCCTGTATACCTCTTTTCTAGCCCTGCGCTTGGCAGCCAAGTACTCCTCCCTGTTACCACCATTCTTCCATTCCCGGAAAAGCCTTCTTTTCTCCTTAACTGCAGCTTCTACACCCTCATCCCACCACCAAGTTACTTTATGTCTTGGTGGGCCTCTTGTCCAACCGCATATTGCATCGGTAACTCTCAAGAGGTTGTTCTTAAGGGCTCTATACTGTTCATTAACGCCTCTATCTACGGCTTCCTGTTCAGCCACCACTCTCCTCATCTCACTATAAAAGGCATCCCTTACTGATTGGTTGCCCAGCTTCCAAACATTTACGAAAACATCATTGTGATTATGGCTACCCCATCACTATTACTGAAATGTAAGCTATGCACATAAGTATTGTTTATTGGCTAACTTAATTGGCAAGGTGAACTGGTAATGTATTGCACTTGTATTTTGACACAGTATTAAATTGTAGGTAAACATATGGAACATGATTGCTCAATAGCACTAACTGATAATGTTTGTGTGTCTACTGATAGGCAGCTGATGAGTTGAGGGAGAGAATGAGAAAGAAAGAGTCGGGGTAGTTGAGGGGGTTGCATGTTGTCCGTTAACTAGAGATGGGGTATGCTATGTCTGGTGTATTTAAAAGTGTGTAATCAGTTGTCTATAATAATGAATAATAAAAAACAAACGGGTTTATTATTATTTAGGATTCAGGATATCATTGACACCTTAATAAATATATTGTAATGGCAAAGAATGTCTAACTCTTGAAGTGAACAACGTGACCCCACTTCATCCCCTTCCCTTCACCTGCCAAGCTCCCGCTCACTCCCATACTTTCCCCTTCCTCCCCTTTCCCCTACATCGCGACATTTGTGGGTGAACTTGCTCTCTGTTTCTGAACCACAACCCAACCTGTATCGTGGTTTACGCTACAAGATAAGAGAAGAATTATTTTATAAAAATGTGACTTAATAAATAGAACAGTACACAGCTCATTATCCCAAACAATCCCCCAATATTTATTAGCCAATATCATAGCATAATATAATGACCACATAATTATATAACATGGCACAGAGGATGATGCTTGGTGATTCGAAAAATTCTCAGGCATGTACACACGAACACACACACATACACACACGCGCGCGCGCTGTTGCGACGTTAGACAAATTCCACTACTAGGTGGTCCTGGTGGAAATCTTGTCGAGTGTATGTTAACTCAGTTTATTTTTAGATTTCTCGTCTTCTGTGTTCAATTTTCTCACGCTAAAAGAGTGCCGATAATCTTTTTAGTGGGAGTCTGTGTGTCACACACGCCTTCCTCTAAGATCTTTAGAGTGACATATGACACCTGACTTGCCTTCAAGGACCATGCACAAGACATCAGGAGTCGGTGCACCATTAGACTCATTGCACTCAGGGCAATTACAGGGCCAGCGTTTGGGCATCGAAAAGAAAATCTAACTTTACAAACGGTACTCTAGATTAATGATGTCATAAGCCTTTCCAGCATGGGCTCCCATCCTATTTAATACCAACTACAACACCTTGCTCATTATACAGAAAACGCCCAGTGCAATATCACTGGCTGCACCAAAACATCTCTAACAGTTCACTTACACTCAAAAAATAAAGTTCTCCCTGTCAAAGACTACCTTGAAATACATTTCTATTCAACAGCCATCTGGTACACAACACCCCTTTCATTATATGACACACACATATATGAATATATAGGACAAAATATTATGCCATTTCCAGTGGAGTTCAATTTGGTACGATTGGTTTGTTGTTGTCATTGTCGATTAAGTTGCATCCAGTTGAGTCTAAATTGTTAGGTGTAACTGGCCATTGTAGTTGACAGGAATAGTTTGTTGTTGTTATGGTCGATCGAGTAGCATCCAGTTGAGTTCAAATTGGTATAATTGTAGTCAGTCTTAATCTGCTACAGAGCCAGGGGAGATCCCGTGAGCACTCTCTGCCCATCGACGGCCCTGGGATACTATTGTATCCATAGTAGTATCAAATATTTCTCTTGTAAGACCATGTATTTCTCCTTTCAGGTGTTTGAAAGAGTTATAGTGAAGATGATATGTTTCCTTTAATATATTACATAACTATGTTTTGAAAAATCCTTGAATGAGGAATTTTCTTGTGATCTGTTGGATTCTTGTAATAAAGTTTTCCAAATTTGTACTTGCCTTTGTTACCCGTAGCAATTGATGCATGTATACACCATATGCTGGAAGTATGTTTCCCGACAAATTTGGGTATGACACAATTTCAAAATTATAATCACCTCTTTTATCATAGAGTTTTGTTGATATATCTCTGTTTTCAATTTCGATATTAATTTCCAAAAAAATTCCTTGGCAATTGTCAGTGTTTTCTTTATTTAATACTAGTGTTTCCTGATATATTACTTTTATCCTTTCATTCATTTCTCCATCATTGTTTAAGGATGTTAGATCACCAATGAATCGTCTTGTTTTGTTAAATTTCTTCGCTACTGAATACTGAACTTTTGACATTCGTTCCATCCACTTGAATTCGTAACTAAATATGTATAGATTTGTCAAGAATGGGCCTGGGTTTGTGCTCAGGGGTATTCCTATGCACTGTTTGAAAACCATATTTCCACAAGTAAAAAAGCAGTTTTCTACCAGATAATTTGTCATATCTATTATCTGATCCTCTGACGACGTCAGGTTTTTGCCATCTCTTTTATTTACCAGTATCCTTCGTGTTCACCTACTGCGATCAAATTCTTATTAAGTCCTTTAAAAGCAATTTGCACTGTCCATTCCAACTTTTTTATTATATCACCATGTTCGAGCTTCGTGTATATCATATGTTGCAATATTCTTGCATTTCTTTTGTGATTGATGGAAGCAGAATCCTTTCTGCACATTTCTGAGTTATCACATATCCACATACAGTTGATTCCTGTATATAAATTTAATTTATAACAATATCTTTTGTGCTGCTTGTAAATCAATTTATAAATCTGTGACAGTTTCTTTGCCAGTGATTTTATTGCACATACTCTGGAGGAAATTATGAATCTGAATTGTACAGGGTCTTTATGCATTTTTATTATACTATGTATGTATGTATGTATGTTATCATCATCTACCGTAATTCCGTGACTAGAAGAGTATGATGACTGCTTTTCAACTTTAGTATTCTCATTACTACTAACTGTTGTATATGTTTCGGACACGTGATCTGTCATGCCCAATTCTAGTAAACGTGTTTTTATGTAATGTACTTTGCAGATGATTGCTATATTATTATGTGCTTTGTCTACTGGGACCAAAACATACGACTTAACATAAGAACATAAGAAGAGAGGATAACTGCAGAAGGCCGGTTGGCCCATGCTAGGCAGCTCCTAGAAGAGTAACTGAACTACTAGGATGAGATAAGGACAGCAAAGAAGAAGGCTCCCCCCCGCCCACCAAACCCTCCAGCCGAAGCCGGCAGGAAAAAGTCAGAAAGAACACCACGCAGCATAGAAAAACTGGCGTGGACATTTTTATAGGAAAGTTTGAAAGGAGAACAGAGACTATCATAGTGTATCCTGAAAAGGAAAAGGTATGAATTAGTATTGGTTATAAGATTTTTTTCTTTTTCGTTTTCTATACCCACCCCTTATTTGTCATATGCTTATCTAGCCTATGCTTGAAACTCACTATGGAAGGGGCAGCAACTACTTTACTAGGAAGCTTATTCCATTCATCTACTACTATATTACCAAAACAATTTCTACCTATTTCCTTACTGAAACGGAATTTTTCTAGTTTGAAACCATTACTTCTAGTTCTATCCTGTATGCTCACTTTAAGTACCTTGCTAATATCTCCCTTGTTTATACCCTTCACCCACTTAAACACCTCAATTAAGTCTCCCCTTACTCTACGTCTCTCTAGTGAGTGCAGATTTAGTGTTTTCAGTTTGTCTTCGTATGAGAGGTTTCGAACATCATGTATCATTTTTGTCATTCTTCTCTGTACATTTTCTAACGAGTTCATATCCATTCTATAGTAAGGACATCAAAATTGTACTGCATAGTCTAAATGTGGCCTTACTAATGCTAGATAAAGTTGCAGTATTACTTTTGATGACCTATTGCTCATGCTTCTCGAAATAAATCCTAGGACCCTATTTGCTTTATTTCTCGCATTAATACGCTGTTGCCTTGGTTTGAGGTCGTTACTAACCATGACTCGTAGATCTCTCTCGCATTCCGATTTACTAATTTCTTTGTTATCTAAGCTGTATTTAGTATCTCCAATGGTCTTGCCTACGTTAAGTACTTTACATTTTTCAACGTTAAATTCCATTTGCTAAGTTTTAGACCATCTGAATAATATATCGAGGTCATTTTGTAAGTTATGGCAATCGTCAGTCAGGTTAATGATACGCCCTATTTTTGTATCGTCGGAAATTTGCTGATACTGCTAGTGATTCCTAAGTCTAGATCATTTATATATATAATAAATAATAAGGGACCTAGTACTGAACCCTGTGGTACACCGCTAGTTACTAATCCCCAATCCGACTTAGTTCCATTTATTAATACTCTCTGCTTTCGTTCTTTCAGTCAGGATATCTATCCATTTTAAGATATTGCCGTCTATACCGTGTGCTCGAACCTTCCTAACTAACCTCTCGTGTGGGACCCTATCAAAAGCTTTACTGAAGTCCAGATAAATAATATCGTAAGCTTTATCGCTATCTACTGCCTCATAGACCTCCGAGAAGAATGACAAGTTTGTGAGGCAGGATCGTCCTTGCCTGAATCTGTGCTGACTTTCATTTATAAGATTAAATCTTTCTAAGTGTCCTCTAATCTTAATGGCCAAAATTGACTCTAACATTTTTCCTACTCTTGACGTTAGACTTATCGGATGATAATTCGACGCAGCTGCTTTATCACCCTTTTTAAAAATGGGCACTACGTTTGCGGTCTTCCACGCATCGGGAACTTCTCCTGAAATTAAAGAGTCATTAAATAACGTTAAAAGTGGCTGACATAATTCTTTTTTGGTTTCTTTTATAACTTTTGCATATATATCATCCGGACCTTGCGATTTTTGAGTTTTTAACTTATTAATTTCTTTCAATACATCCTCCTTACTAATGTTTATTTCACTAAGAATATTTTCCGTATTATTGTCGTAAATATTTGCTGCTTGAGGGACCAGGTCTAGATTTTCCTTGGTGAATACTGATATGAAATACTTATTTAGGATGGAGCACATTTCTTTATCTTCACTGGTAATGTCACCTGATTCTGTTCTGAGTAGTCCTATCCTGTCTTTATTTTTCGTCCGGTACATTTGGTAAAAACCCTTGGGGTTTTCTTTCGATTCACTAGCAATCTTAATTTCATAATTTCTCTTTGCCTTCCGTACCTCCCTCTTTTCTTCTCTATTTAAAATCCCGTACCGGTTACGAAAGTGTTCCTCTCCGCGTTTTATTTTTCTATACATTCCTTTCCTTTGGCCTATGAAGGATTTTATTCTGTTGTTTAGCCATCTCGGTTCCGAATTATTCGTTCTAAACGGTTTTGAAGGAATATATCTATCTTGGCCTCCGTGTATTATATTTACTAACTCGTTGTATTTCTCACTGGCCGAACGAGAGTTAATCTTCCCACCTCTCACCTGACCTTCCCCCAGGATATGGCGCACATTCCCACCTGTTTCCTGTCCTATGACCTGGAGTTCCCCACTGCCCTGACACTCCCTAAAATAGCTATTCTTCCTATGGAATATCGTTCTAAAATAAGCTTTTAATCCATCGAAATCTCCTAGATGAAAATTAGGAAGGGTAAATGTATTTTTGGTGGAACAGACGTCCCAATTAAATTTGAACTTAATTTCTTCATGGTCGCTATTACCAAGTCATCCACCAACCTCGATATCACTAACGACATTTTCTTTATTAGCCAAAACCAAATCTAGTATATTATTACCTCTGGTGGGCTCCCTGATGTACTGATAAAGGAAATTATCCTGTGCTACCTCTAGAAATTCCTCTGACTCTGCATCCCGTCTGATTTCGCCAATCTATCCTTGGCAGATTAAGATCCCCTACAATTATTACTAAGCTGGACTGTGACGCTTTCCTGATTTTCTCCCAAAAATATTTACTCTCTGCTCTACTTAATTTTGGAGATCTGTAAATGGCTCCTAAGACTAATTTCTCCCGTTTGTTACTGATTTCAACCCAGACACTTTCGGTGTCCCTATTTACTTTAATGTCTGCTTTATTGTAACAATTTAATGAATCCTTTGCATAAATAGCAACCCCGCCCCCCTTTCTTCCCAGACGGTTTGACACAAAAATACTATAGCCTTTTATTTGATATTCTGCTAAAAATTCTCGAGTGTCTGTATTCATCCAAGTTTCACTAATAATGGCAATGTCTATTTTCTCTGTACAAATTAATGCTCTTAGTTCATCCACTTTATTACATGAACTCCTGCTGTTTGTGTAGTACACTTTCAGATTATTACCTCTACCTTGGGACTGACTTTCTTTGATTTTGTTAAAAACCGGGAAACTCTTTCCTTTACCAATACAACAATTTTTTGTACTATCACTCCTCGCCATTTTATCATCGCTTGTTCCGTCTTCTATCATCGTCTGCTCATTTTGAGGTGCCTGAGTGGATGTTTCTACACTTTACCATGTCTTGCTGCATCTATCCAAACCTGATGATAATGATTTCTGAGTGTAGTTGCTGCAACTTCCTGTACAACTAATTATCAATCTCGAAGAAACCTCTCTAACTCCCTATCTATCATTCCAGCTAAAACCGTAGCTCCCTGCCTGCTCAGATGAGTCCCATCCCAACAATACATGGCACTCCGTCCATAAAACCGGTCCCAGCTGTCAATGAAAGGTATTGCATTATCATTGCAATACCTTTCAAGGCGGCAGTTAAAACCTATCGCCCTGCTCAACCATTCCCTCCCAACCCCCCTCCTAGGCAGAACACCGAGTACTACTGGGGTCCCTCCCCTCACCCTAACCTTCTCTAACATCACCTTGTACTGCTGCCATAGTACCTCACTCTTACGCCTACCAATGTCATTACCTCCTACACTGAGGCGCACAGTGGGTTTGTCTCCACAGTCCTTAACGATATTTGAAATTTTCTCTATCACATTACCCACCCTGGCCCCCGGAAGACACACATGTTTAGAGAGTGGAGTATACATGGCCCTGTTTACATACCTTACCTGGGAGTCTACAACAACAGCAACAATTTTCTTACCTTTTTTGTTCACAGTATACTTACCTGTACCGGAAGTTCTCTCACCGTCCTTCACCTCTTCTTTCCTCTCTGCCTTCCCTTCACATTCGTCCCGTAGTGCTTCGAATGCGTTTGTAGTCGTAATTTCTTGCTTCCTCATCTATGAATACTGATTTTGGCATTCTCAATCTAGAATAGTGTTTCTTGAGTTTGCAGATTTTTTCATCAACTTTTTGCATGACTTTTACTTTCCATTCCTTCATAAAACATTCATTAAATTCTAGATTACACCATTCTGCAACACGTTTTTTACTACAACACACACACACACACACATACACACACACACACACACACACCGCTCGCTTTCGCAGTGGTAGCGTTCTCGCTTGCCATCTGGTAGACGGGAGTTCGCACCTCGCTCAGGTTGCGAAAAGTTTCACCGACGAAGTGGGTGGTTACTGTCTCCCTTGAGCAAGGGGATGGGTGTGTGCATGTGTGAAGGTCACAGCCTTGCCCATAGATTGGACTATATGTGCTCTCAGCTCCCTTCCGGGAGGGTAAAAGCTGACGATCACTACCATCAAGTGATCCTGACCGACTCGGTGAGTTACACACACACACACGCACACACACATAAAACAATCTCCACACAAATATTATCAAACCTTCTACAGCAACATTCCACCATTGATATTCCAACACTAGCACTGAAAATATGCCCTCTGTACTATACATACACATTTCACACACAGGGTAATTCAACACCTCAATCACAAGTCTACAAGCCTCCCTCCTCCTGACATCCAGCCACTGAAAGTGTCCTTATATAGAGAAGATTGAGTTCATTCTGTTCAGCTAAGAGCAGAGAATCACCCAGCCTTCCTCAGCTATCAGCTCAGGGTTGGGTTGAATGGAATCACAGATGACGCTTGCCTATGTTGTAGATTAGGTATACATAGCATAACACAGTAATGCAGTGCACGCCACTCGCCACACTAAAACACATACATAATATCAGTAGTGTAGGAAACCTACGGGACAGCTTCAAAGGGGCACTTGCTTACCCATGGTCGACGTGTCTGCTTGATCAGACGGACCGCAGTTTAGCAACAACAACAAAGAATATTGAGGTAGAGTCTGCCTGTCAAGCATCTCAGAAATTACAAGTACAAGTCCGAGAAAATTTTGCAGATTTTCTCCATTTCCAGTCATTATGTGGTATGCCAGGTTTGACTTGGATTGCAAGTTTCTAATGTGTGTTGTCGCGCATACTAATTATCCTTGTTACTGTCACTGGTTTCAAGCAAAGTGAAGTGCGTTTCAGAAACGGCTTTCATTTGGGCAAATGGTGAAAGTCCCATATGGCCGCGTGAAGCAATTGCGAATAATGCTGAAAGTCTGTTTCTAGCATCTCAGAAGCAGCTACATCATATTTCACCAAAGTTTGCAAATCTTCCCCATTTTCAGTTTAAACATATCGACGGGGCCTTTCCGTGGAGTGTCATATGTTTCCACAGCAGCAGCAAGTGCTTTGCTTCATACTGCATCGACGCATAGGTCGTTGCATTCGCGTAA
>JAGKTI010027405.1:0-13270 GCA_018397915.1 Birgus latro | reverse complement strand
TACCGATGTGTTAGTGTCTAGTGATGCAACTATGTGGATATTAAAACGGTATGCGTAACAAACAAGGGAATATTAAGGTATAATGTGCAAAATATATTCACACAGGAATACGTGCTACGAAGCCACCGGTGCCGCTTAGAGTATGAGCCTGAGAAAGAGGTGAAGCGATAAGGTGTGGGAGTACTCGTGTGCAAAGGTGGTAGAGAGAGACGCCTTCACGTGGTGGTACCGATATAACGCAGCTGCTCCTCTGCCCGGTTGTACTGTACAAACGGCACTCAGCTGCCTCCCTGTACCACGAAAAAATGAGGAGTGTGTACTGCAGGAGGAGGACAACTTCAGCCAGCAGTCCACTGGGTTCACGGTTGCAGATGAACCTGCTGCTGCTGCTGCTAATTATTTTATTATTATTTTTGAGACCATGGTGTGGCATGAAAATGGAAAGTCAGGAGTAAGAGCAGTGGAGATAGGCTTGTTGAGGAATGTATGTAGAGTACAGAGAGTGGATAGGGTACGGAATAAAGTGATTCGTGAAAGATGCGGAGTGAGGAAGTCTGTAGACACCAGAATCGAAGAGTGTACTGAGATGGTATGGTGATGTGGAGAGGATGGATGACAATAGGGTGGTGAAAAAAAAAGTGTATCTGAGCGAATTTGAAGAAGGGAGGAGGCCAGGTAGGCCAAGAAGAAGGTGGAGGGATATGGTGGATGAGTGTGTGAGAAAGAGTGGTATGGAAGGTGGTGAGACTAAGGGACTGACAAGAGATCGAGCTGGCTGGAAGAATTTTGTACAGAGAAGTGCATGACCAGGGATTTGGCACCCCCTTTTAACTTGACAGCGTTCGGATTGGCTCTGTCAGATAGGTATCTGTGAAGCTACAGAACGTGGTGAAATTTTTTTGGCCTGTCGGATGGAGCCAGGATTTCGAGGGCTTCAATGATAGTGAATGGAAGCGTGGTCCATTGAACTGGGCAGACTTTGGCTGGCTGGACGTTGCCACTCCTCTCCCTCCCCTAGGGTGGGAAAGGAGGGCCGGATGATGATGATGATTAGTAGTAGTAGCAGCAGCCCCAGGTTTACCTGCAACGTGAACCGGTGGACTGCAGGATGAAGTTGTCCTCCTGCTGTCCACCATCCTCCTTTTTTTCCGGGGGACAGGGAGGCAGTTGTGTGTGTATGTATATATATATTATTTCCATAGGTAGTCAACATTTTTTTTTTTACTTTGCTTGAAAACTGTGTAAAATCTAACGAGATCTTGCTTTGCAAATCAGTGTACAGTACGGTATACTCTGCATTTTGCACATACCAACATTGGCCGGTACACACACACACACACACACACACACACACACACACACACACACGCGCAAATAGTCACGTAAAAGCCTAAATATTTCCCCTGAGAGCCGTACAGAGTCTGACGCCGTGTTCATAAACTTGATTAAGTTCAAATTGTTCCTTGAGTTTGGTAATTTAGGCTCATATCTCCTTCACTGTCGCTGGAGACGGACCCCTTCATGTGGTGGCACCGACATGACCAGGTGACTGCACTGCCTGGTTATTTAAACGTTCCTTACCTCTCTCCCTGTCCCGCGAAGTGGAGGATGGACTGCAGGAAGACAGTTTCAGCCTGCAGTCTGCCGGGTTCACGTTTCAGATGATGGAACTACAACAACAACTGCTACAACTGTTCTAATCGACACTTGCAATACTGGTGATTGTCATGCCAAGTGACCCAAATCAGAGCAATAACCGAGCAATGTTTGGCCTGTGTAGTTTTGAAGGGATCTAGGAATCGACACTTTTAATCCTTTCAGTCAAATTATCTATTTTTTGTTTTACTCTGGCTACATAGGGCAATATTATTCCGCATATGAAATATCTAATATCTGAAGAATTAAGGAATGCTGTAGCTGACCCCTCCAGTTGAAAAGTTTATCCTAAGTTAAATAAAACAGTCTGAAGGTAGCGAGAATAAAATAAACAGTGCGTGATGGGAATGAAGAGGTTAAGGCATTACTCCAGTGCTAGCATAATCAAGGCAACAAGTTTTTTTTTCCTTAATGCAAGGAAGAAGGAACCAAAGGCCACAGGCCTGCATACTGTTCCTTCCAAGAAAAAAACAAAAACAATACAAAAGAGAGCCAAATTCAAGATCCATTCATTTCGAGATGCCTGGACACGCTGCGTTTGAAAGACTGGAGATCATAGGAAGTAGGAAATACAGACAGAGGAAGGCAGTTCCAGAGTTGACCAGTTGCATAAATGAAGGACTGGGAGTAACGGTTAACTCTTGCATGAGAGAGTTGGACAGAAATGGGATGAGAGTTTGTTGCTAGATGGGTACTACGTGCCCGTCGTAGAGGTGGAGGGATGCAAGCAGACAGTTCAGAGGAACAGTGTAGTATTTGTGTTGCCAAGTCACCCAATTCATACCGATACCGGAAATATTTGGCTGGTGTAATATCGAAGGGACTTACTGTAGTATTACACCATTTTAAAGCATCACTCCAGCAGTATTGGAATCAAAGCAACACTTGCAGTATTTGTCCTGCCAAGATACCCGAATCACAGCAACACTCGAGCAGTATTGGAAGTGTGCAATATCAAAGGGAACTGACGGACACTTGCTCCCAGATCAGAGCAGTACTGGAGCAATATTTGGAGTGGGTGATATAAAAGGAAACTGACTTACTGTACACTTGTTCCCACATCAGAGCAATACTGGAGCAATATTTGGATTTTGTAATATCGAACCGGACTAACAGACCATTGAAGCACGTTGAAGTAATACTGGAGTAATATTAGGCTTGTGTGATATTGAAGAGGCCCCTGTCACTTACTGTCACGTAGGAGTAATATTGAAGTAATACTTGGCTTGTGTATTCTCTGTTCACACTAACCAAGCATGAAATTGTCATCTCGGCATCTTAATTACTGAGCTGTAACGAGGAATTAGTACTGGAACATAGTGCTAGTCGCAAAGAAGTTCTATTGAAGGAAAAAAAAATGTAGAATCGTAGCATTGTCTTTCTCTGCCACTGAGCTACAGGAAATGCGATGCTAAAGACGGTAATCCCCATCTGCAGTTATTCATTTTAGCGAAGCGGAGATATTCGTCCTCATGTAGCTTATTTCCCGTAGCTCAGTGACACAATAAGACAACACTGTCACCCAATATGCTTTTCATAACACTTCTTCGTGACAAGCAATATATTCTCGTGTTAATATTTTGGTAGATGTCAACATTCAGGAAGATGTCACTTTAAGGCCTGGTTAAACAGTGTATAGTATGGATGGCAGGTTAGGGACGCTTGGTGTAGCATCATTTGCAGTGCACCTGCCTCCCTCTCCGCTCATTACATCCGCCATACTGCAGGCCTGTCCGCCGTGAAGACCTGCACCTGTATCAATATTATTACTGAGAGAGAGAGAGAGAGAGAGAGAGAGAGAGCGGAATGGTGTGTGTGTGTGTGTGTGTGTGTGTGTGTGTGTGTGTGTGTGTGTATTCGGTTCTCAACGAAAGCCAAGCCATTGCCAGTATGTGTAAATATGTTTATGATGTACCTCATGGGTAAATGAGGAGACCTGTGTCGCTTTATTATTTGTTGTTCTTGAATAGACACAGTTAATGGGTTTGTTATGTTTGAATAGGTTTCATATATTTGGTCAAAGTAGTATGTATTCGGTACTATCATATTAAATGTTGTATTCTTTTTGCCAGTAAACTGAAGTGAACTGTAAGCGTGCGTAGGTACGTTTACATAACGGTATGTCATTGGACTGAAAGGGTTAAAGTGACAAAATACAAAACTGTGACAAATAGTTAAGTGATTTGGAAACTTGCGTATCCTGTAATTGGTTACGATCCTGTATCAGTGTTTACCGTATAGTGAATAATGATGTAATAGAAAAAACAGTCATCAGTGACAACACTTAACCGTTATGGAGAATGGCGTATCCTGTACACTTGTTAGGTATACTAGTAAAAGTGTTGGTCATGTTGGGATGTAGCCACAGACGGGTTTATGTGTACAGTACTTACCACAAAAGACGGAATTAATACGGTATGGTGTACCGTCAGTTTTTTTACTTCTTAACCGCTTAAATCCCATGACATGGCTTTTAATTCTTGTCACCTCCAGGTAATTTTATTGAGCTGATTAAGACTTTACGAACTATGTGGGATATAGCCTTCATTAACTACTACGTTACTAAGGATCTTTCTTAAAATAAAATCATCTAATGGTATTTTAATGAAGTTTAGCAATATATACGTATACCGACTGAAATGATTAATACTCATTTGTTTTGAAGACGCGTCTGTTTAGCTCATGGCCCTAAAAATAGCGTGATTTCCACAACTAAAGCTCTCTTGAAGATTAGCCATTGTGGAGGCTGCATGCAGGACCTCACTCAGGGCTGCCAATATGAGAACCATTATCATCACTAATTGCTGTTGATAATATTAAAACGTAGGCGTGTGAAGTCATACGGTATTAGATAAACATTTATGAATAGTGTTGTGTGTTGTTTAAGGTATTGGAAAGCCGAAAATAACGTGAAAACTGGAGTAAGTGAGTGTCCTGGGAAAGGTTGGCGGCCATGGTGTCTGCGCAGATGGTTGTGCGCACGTCCGCCAGGTAAACACTAGCTGGCAGATTTCAACCGCCCAGGGAAGTTCCGCGAGTGTTGTTTTTATTTATGTGTTTTTAAAGTGAATTGTGATTATTGTTGAGTGTTTTCCTTGCGTTTACGTGTCGGTAAGAATGCGGAGAGGACGGAGGGAGGGAAGGGGCAGCCGCGGAGGAGGAAATTGCGAGAAAATGAGAAGAGGAGAGAACATGAGATTTGAATGAGGTGAGTGTTGGTGATATGGACCTTGTTACCTGCAGAGCTGGTGCTGGAGAGGGACGTACCGATATAACTGGGTGGCTCACGTGGCTGGTTATATAAACGTCCCTCAACTACTACTCAATACCCTAAAAGGAGGATGATAAACTGCAGGGGATGGTCCACTACACCCAGCAGTTCACTGGGTTCACGTCCAGATGAGTCTGGGTTTGCAACAACAACGGCTAATACTTCTGGACATTTATATTTTAGATCTCCAATCACCATACATTTGTGTTCAGCTTTGGGGAAGATTTTTTGAAGTGAGGGGGGGGTTAATGAACCCCATCACTGCGGGAGTCGTTACCTAACGTGTACAAAATTACACTTGTATGGACACACTAAGGAAAACATCCTCATTTTAACCTCTTGAATATGGTGACACACACACACACACACACACACACACACACACACACACACACACACACACACACACACACCTTCATCGCTCACTGGCTCAGTGGTAACGTTCTCGCTTGCCATTTGCTAGACGGGAGTTCGCGCCTCGCTCAGGTTGCGAAAAGTTTCACTGACGAATTGGATGTTTACTGTCCCCCTTGAGCAAGGGGATGGGTGTGTGCGTGTGTGAAGGTCACAGCCTTGCCCTTAGATCGGACTATATGAGCTCTCAGCTCCTTTCCGGGAGGGTAAAAGCTGACGATCACGACCATCAAGTGATCCTGACAGACCTGGTGAGTTACACACACACACACACACACACACACACACACACACACACAAAGGTGCTTTCTGCGTGGAGTGATGCTGCATAGCTTTGCCGTGCTTTACGATCAGTGCCACCCTAACGGTTATATATACATACTTTTAAGTGGTACATATTTGTGTTTGATTTCAATTTTTCACTGAGTATTTGTAAAGGATCCTAGACAAATGTTTTACGATAATGATAAAGGAATCATCTTATTTCGTATATTGCCACTTAGCATTCGCTGTGATTTGACTTGGTAGCTGTTAGGGTGACGATACAAGCAGTCGTGTACAGAACCATTCCTTTCAATCCGATGACGTATTTTGCATTGTATTCTTGTTATTCAGACGATGTTACTCATGAGTGAAGTTTGAGACTGATGAGATTGTATGTAGCCTTCATATACCCCTTCAGGACAATGGGTCTCTCCTAACATGAGGAAAACCGTCTGGTTGTAACTAAGATAAACCATAAACCACGTCACCGAGGATGAGATGGAGGGATAGGGTGGTGAGGAATATGAGAGGGAGTGTGTGAGTTGGAGCAAGGGCAGCCTGATGGCAGATTATATACAGGGTGACATGGAGGAGGTCCGCTTGTGGCGACTACTTCCGAGATTAAGACGTTTGCTTGTAGGTATATCCGAGATTAAGACGTTTGCTTGTAGGTATATAGATAGANTTATAACCAGGCATGATCTCACAAGGAAATTCCAAGAGGTTTATTAAGAAATTTTATGAAAGAATTGAGAATTGGGGAAATAAGTAAAATTCCGGCAAGAGGACCACCTGAGCCACACCAACCACCTGCCAATGACGTCATATTAGCAGACATCGCTAAACTAGCTTTGTGCCATATGCAGGTTTATAAACTACTTGAAGGACTTCGAATTATGAATCGTAGTTATTCAATATAATCAAACAAGATGTGTCCTAGTTGTGACTGGAGGGACTTTTTAAATGAAGTAACAGAGTCGGCGCTAACAGTATTATCAGACAGAGAATTCCAGAGGTCTATACATCTGATACTGAAAAACCTGCGTCTACACTCGGATGAAATGCGGGGCTTGGCCACCTTGAATCTATGACCCCTGGTGTGGGTTAATGGAGGAAGAGAAAAAAGTTTGGGCGGTGTGATAGGGGATTGGTGATGAAAGATTTTCCAGTATTTAATCAGGTCAGCTCTGATCAGTCACCCTTTTACTGAATACAGGTCCAGGTTTTTCAGACGGTCAGCATAACTGAGTTTGGCCAGGCCACTGATTTGCTTGGTCCATCTGCGCTGTACAGACTCCAGAAGCTTCAGATCTCCGTGGTAGCCTGCATTCCATACAGTGGAGCCAAACTCCAGGATAGGTCTGATGTGGGATTTGAACAAGGTGTCAGGAATAACGGCCGTATGCTTAAAGCTAATGTAGGGCCTTTCCTAAGGGCCCTACATCAAAACGGTATGCTAAAAGTTTAAGTAGGGAAAGACTTCCCTCAATTTGTAGGGGTTCCAACATTTTTTTATGGGGAGGCATGCTATTTCTTTCGCAAACCCTACATTTAATTATTTGTAACAAAGTAACTCTGTACCTCCAGAAACCATAGAATACTGTAATTCATGTAAAAAAATATTTTAACTTGCTAAAAATGCAATGCAAACATATAATGGAACTGAACTGTTGGTTATTAAAACATGCGAGCTGTACCTTACCGAGTAGTAGGTCAAGCTCGGGCCTGTCTCTGCCCTAGTGGTGACCACTGGTGGTGACACGTAGTTTTTTTTTTTTTTTTAGTAGTTAATAGTAGGTGAGATCCTAAAATTGACGTGTAAACCACTTTTATACGTTACCTGTGTGATTTAACTGAATACAGAACGTTCAGTCAACGCTACAGGTAATATTATACGTTAATACATAATAGGAGAAAGGTACTGTTCTTCGCTCATAGGCCAAACTATCAAGCGTCGTGGCAGCATCAGATCATCTTTGCGTTTTAATATCAGGCACTGCAAACTGTTTCTCATTTTCTTCTAATTCAATTTTCAGTTATTAATCAGCAACATCCTATTCATAATTCTTGGCAACAGGTAAGGACACATAGGAACACCTTATTTTGCCCTTCATGGAGTTCTTCAAGTACTCTCGAATTGCGTTTTCAAGTTCCGGTGTTTTTCGTTTCTTTAAATGTGGTGAAAAGTGCATTAATAAGCGGTGTTTGTTCACAGACTGCCACTATCTTGCAAGGCACGAAGATAGATGGACGCCATCTTAGAGCGCCATATATATGAGCGAAATAAACCTTGCAGTGCCTGCTTATCCAAACCTAGCATAAATTTTTATAACAACCCAACCTTATTTATCCTAACCTTACCTAACGTATTTAGACTAACCTAACCAATGTTATGCTAACCTATCCAAACTTTTCCTTAACCTGTGCGCGAAGACTGACGAACGCCATCTTAGAACGCTATTTTTCGACGAAATTGCCTTTTATCAGTGTTCATTTACCCAAACCTAACATAAATTTTCGTAATTCAACCCAACCTGATTAATCCTAACTTATTTTAGGCTACCTTAACCAAGTTTAGGGTAACAGCCAAATTCATCCTAACCTAACCTAACCCATCGCTAGCGCTAAACTATCATATTTACAACATAAATATTGATTGAAAAGTTTATTACTGTAAAAGTATATAAAGCATAGGTACTAATAAGTGCTAATATATAAAAGAAAATATGGGAAATTATATTGATTCGTTGTTGATTGACATCGTCCGGACAAAAAATAGTCACGGTGACTCCCACGGGAGCACTTCCGACATACCAACCGTACAGGCAGGGCTACCAACCGCCCCCTTTCCCTTAATGCTCTCCTAGCATACTGTGTAAAAATTAAGGGCTTGCTTGTGCTTTCCTTAGTGTGTAGAGGCATACGGCCTTGTGACAGATATTTAGATATAGGTAGGTGCATAGTTATATGGATAGACTGATAGATAAGTAGATATAGGTAGATAGCTAACGAGAGGTAGATTGATAGATGTGATGGGAAAGAAGGCAAGCTAAGGCAAGTATATAAAAACGGGTTGTGGAGTTGGATGTTGGTCACGCTAATGATCCGTGTGTGTGGCGTGAGGCAGTGAAGGGATAAGTGTGGATAGATGAGATGCTGAGATAAACGCCTATTCACCTCTATCCCTGTCTCATTAGGCTACCGTGTTCTGCCTATGTAGTCAGCAACGAGTTAGGGAAAGGTTGGTACCCAGGATATGTCTGCCAAGGAGGTTATGTTTTCGGTTGGGTATGTTTGTCTGTCTTTGAACATTATTAAATGATCGTTGTATGGAACTGAATAGGGTGTTTTTTCTGTGAGATGAGAACATACTGACTGCACTCATAAGTCTGGACACCAATGCCTGGAGGTGCAGTGTTGTCCAGGCCACCCGCATACCAGGCCACGGTAGACGATGCATAGACTGATGGGTGGCTGGATACATAGAAATGGATAGGTAGCCACCGCAGATTAATAGATAGATACTAGATACATACTGTGGAGAAATATATTGATAAATATAGATGCAGATAGATAAATAGACAAGACAGACACTGAGGAGAGGTAGATTGATACGGATACAGAGGACGGATAGATACAATTATTTTCACTGCGCTCGCAGACAAAAGAAAGAAGGCATGGTAGACTCAGGAGACAACAGAATAGTATTAAAAATAATAATAATACGATAATTATGAACACAAGTATTATAAAGTAAAAGTAGTAGTAGTAATTAGCAGATTAATCATTAAGGCCATTGTTTGTGTGTGTGTGTTTGTGAGAGAGAGTATAAACATTATACAGTATTGTTACGAGTGCAGCCAGCAAGCGTAGCGAAGCGATGTTTACGTTCAGCTGAGAAGCGGCCCGACACTACACTGCGCGACCGCAGTGGTTTTCAGAGGCTAATAACTTTTCTACTATGTAAGATAGAGAAGAGAGTCTTTTAGCAGGTAGTAAATACATTCAATAAAGTTTGTTTTTAGCTTTATATTTACTCGAGCTAAGAATCTCCTTTGAATCCCAGCTTTCCAAAGGAGTGTACCGAGAGCTTCTGTTGACATGCTGCACTGATATCGATTTAAAGATTTCTTGGTGTTACGCTATGTTTTCTTGCATGAATTCTAACACGTAAATATCGGAATTGATGCTCATAATTTTACATGAATGTTTTTTCTATGTTTAGTCGTTGGAATGTGTGTGAGAGAGAAATCGTGAGTTTGTAAATATTTTAGCTCAATTATTCTTCTGTTATTGTTCATCTGCCTCACCAGAAATTTTGAAATTTTACACCTATAGGCGTATGTACAAACGCTGGCTTGCTCGTCACGCGCTCACAAAGCGCACTTTACAGGTATATTGATACATAGATAGATGGTTACCGTCGTGCAAAAACGTCTGGCATTTATACTTATCGGAAAATAGTTTCTCGGTTTTTACTTTGGTTGGTCAAGCGTAGAGTACAGGCAGGGCGTGGCTCTCTCTCTCTCTCTCTCTCTCTCTCTCTCTCTCTCTCTCTCTCTCTCTCTCTCTCTCTCTCGTTTGTGGTGTTTTATTCCTTCTACTGCCTGACGGTTGTATTCAACTTAAGGAAACCTCTGATCGTCCAAGGATTAAGATTTAGCAGACCTTGGTTGATTAACGAAGAGGTAATTATGTGTGTGTGTGTGTGTGTGTAAGAGGCGTGGTGTTTCTGGTTGGGGTGTGTCTGTGTTTAGGTGGGGTTGGGTGGGGTGGGTAACTCCAGACGGTGCCACAAGATGGCAGGTGTGGTCTAGCCTGGGGGCGTCTCCAGAGATGACAGCTACCGGCTCTAAATCATCCCTTCTCTCTCTTTCTGTGTCTCCTTCTCTCTTACACTATCAATACTGATATGAAGAACACTCAGGGAATTGTATTTAGAAAAGTTCGTTTTAGGTGAGGTAGGTTTAGCAGCTTCATCCCGATTTTGGTCTTCATTACCGGTGACAAATAAAACCGGATCATATTTATGTACTGGCGTAATTGGTCGCCCTCTTTTACAGTCAGTTCTTGTTATGAGAAAGACTCGAAAAATTGTGTTTGGAAAAAGTTCTTTACTGGGGAGGTAATTTAAAATATTTTGGACCTCCTTTAACCCTCTGTAGGTGTGAAGAGGTGGAACGTATTCGTATACAGATTCTTGTAGTACTCTCCCCCCCCCCTTCTTTCTCTCTCTCTCTCTCAGCTAATAGTACTGTGATTAAGACTCCAAGAACTGCAGCCATGTTTGTAAAAAGTTGTTTGTTATTGAGATACGGTACAGCATACATTTGATCACCAAGAAGTGACTGGAGGCTCTTGGGTCATGTAATACCACTAAGGGAAGTAGGCTGGTCATCCACCTTTATACGTACTGGACTACGCTAGCCTGTATTTTGGCGCCAACACTTCCAAGCGGGTAAAATGAGGTTGGCTGAACTGGGTATATAATTTTGTTTTACATCAGTTTCGGGCCGACGTGGATCCTCATCATGTATGGATAGACGCGAAAGTTATGCGTCTGTATATAGAGAGAAGTCTTGGGTTTATTCCTGTCAACTACACGCGAGTCTTTAAAACTGATAATAAGCTTTTGCTATGTCCCTCCTTCCCCCTCCCCCCCGACTGCAACACACTACCATCAAACTTACAATCCAGATCCCTATTTAATTTCTTGGTACGAACAGGCTGGAAAGAAGAGGAAGACCACTTAAGTTCAGGAGGGGATTGTTCTGCCACTTTCACCACCCATGGACTGGACGTATAACAGGGTGGAGAGAGAGAGAGAAAGCAGCAATAAGAAACCATAAGACAGACAGCAAGCTTCTATCCCTTCCATGTCTGAATCAATTTCTCGTGATTGTATCAAACCATTGTTGGGTGAATATTAAGGGAAGTAACTAAAGACGTGGACGAAGTGAGTGGTGGGTTTTGTGAGGCTTCCCTTAAGATACATCCTTAATTCTTTACCCTGCAATGATGTCTTTGTGTACGTGATAACATGGCGATTTCGTTCCTAGAATCACGTATTTGATTGTGATCTTGAGAAGATATTCCGTTCGGACTTGTTTGAGGAAGAACTGTTTGGTCATAATGATTATGATGATGATGAAGAAGATTATTATCGTTTCTAAATGTCCCTTGTAAGGACTGGGAGAAAAAGTCATGATGATGATGGTTTATTAGATTTTGTGATTGTACTGGTAAGTTAATATGACCTTAATTCTTAACTGTGAAGTGATATACTTTTTCCGATGCGATGTCTTTGGTAACGATGGTTGTTTTATTTCTTACGTGTCTGATTTTTGGACATGAGCAGTGTGTCGCAGGAGAAAGGGTCATGGCTTTAGGAAATGCTAGATGTGGCAGTGCTAAGTAAAAAATGCTCTATCATGGGTCTAAATCTCAACCGTTACGGAGCTACAATTACTGATGATTTTATGGGAAATTATGAGCGAGACCAGGTTCACTTATAAGTTTATCAGTAACTGTAGTTGATAATGGTTGTAACTGGGACCCCTGTTGATATAGCATTTTTTAATTGGAATTCCCTCATCAGTCATTACCCAAAGTTATGCTCTTTATCCACGCGACATTCTGTACAAGTATACGACTATGAGCACACCCCATGCCTATGTCAGGCGATGATGGTGATGATTATGATGATGATGATGGACATAGCGCAATATTTTCATTTCTGATGAAGTGATCCAGTAAGATATTGGAATATTTTGTATCTGATACGATGATGGTGATAATATTGGTTTGTCATTTCTAGGAGTAGTTTGGTATTTTCTGTCTATAGTATCTGTGGTCAGACACTTTAATCCCGTGCGGGGTGGCCCACAAACAAATCACCTCCATGTCACACTATCTTCTGCCATCAGGCTGTGGTCTCCAACTCACACCTGCCTCTCTCATGTAATAGTATCTTTCCACCCTATCCTTCCATCTATTCCTCGGTCTCTCCTTCCCCCTTCTCCTTCCATGCACCTCATTCACGTACACTTCTAGTCAGTATCTCATTCTCCATCCTCTCCACATGGCCATACCCACTCAGAGTATTTGTCGTTATGCTTTCAGTCACATCCATATCAACACCACAACGCCCAGTTACTTCCATTTTTGTCAGCCTGCCTCTCCATGTAACACTAACATCTAATATCTGTATGTGTAGTTTTTTTTGATGATCTTTTTCTATCGTTTTGTGTTGCCATGGTTGTGCAGTGAAGGTTTTGGGAAGGCCTTTCATTCTACTGTTGTGGTAATAGTAGTTGCAACACCAGGCTCATCTGAAACGTGAACCCAGTGGACTGCAGGCTTAAGTTGCCCCTTTCCGGCAGTCCACCATCCTCCCCCCATGCAATTGGGAGGGAGAGGAACTATCAGTGCCACCACGGGAAGGAGTCCCTCTGCAGCACCCCTTTCGCGCTGCAGGCGTTAATTGCATCATCCTGCAAATACACTCAATCCAGTTGGAGATAACTTAACCCAGCTTGCCTCTGGACTTGGAGTGGGACAGCCCTAGACGGTACTGGAAGTTGGAGTGAAGTTGAGTACAATTCTCGTTAGTTGTCCATGGGACCTGCCAGTTTGCTGAACTCAGTTTGGTTCTCCCTTGTTTCT
>JAGKTI010027404.1:2219-13271 GCA_018397915.1 Birgus latro | reverse complement strand
AAAATAAAGTTCTATAAATTTTCAGCGCCTTGACGTGTGTAGGACAGGATCGTTTCACGTTCAGTACGGTACGTGTCAGGGTTACCGTTGGTTTGCTGACAGCTCGCTCGGCCAGTGAGTACCCTCTCAGCTCACTGATGAGTTTGGCCTGGGGCCCACAAGTAGGTAAATCAGACCCTGTCCACATGCCCCTTTCAAATAACTCATTTCCACTGCTCTCACTTTTGACTTGTGTCCTTCACTTGCATTCGTTGAAGTTGGTATCACAATAGAATCATGCAGCGACTTTTTTACTTCCATGCTTACTTCCCTGTTTCTTATCACTGATTTCAAAGAACCAGCAACCTTTCTTCCTTGTTGTACCCTGTCAAGTACTTCACCCTCTAAACTTCCATCATTTCTCATCATACTACCCAAATACTTAAATGCACTCACCTTTTTCCTCATCATCCAGACTCACTCTACATTCAGTGACTTCATTAATTTTTTCTCGTAGGCCATAACTTTACTCTTCCCTACATTCACCTTTAGATTCCGCTTCTTACACACACTCCCAAGCTCATTCACTAAGCCTTGCAGCTCCCCTTCGTTCTCACTTACCAACACAGTATCATATGCAGAGAACAGTGCAAGGAACGTTGCCCTCTCTCACGAGGGCCGCTCCAACATCCACTGCCCTACCTTGTATCTCTTTTATAACCCCATCCATTTGCAGATTGAACAACCATGGAAACATAACACATCGCTGTTTCAATCCAACATTCAGATAGAAAGAAAATCAGTCAGTTCACTATCCACACACACTGCAGCCTTAGCACGCTGTTACATACTCTTCACGACATTCAACAACTTCCCATTTACTCTATGTATTTTTAATATTTTCCACATTCCGTGTCTATCCACGTCGTCATATGCGTTCTCCAAATCCATGAAGGCTGCATACAACTTCTTTCCATTCTCTAGAAACTTTTCCACTAAATACCTTAGGATGAATATGTAATCTACACAACCTCTTCCCTTCCTAAAACCTCCTTGTTCTTCTCCAACTAATTACTCTGTTATATCCCTAACTCTGTCAATAAGTATCCTATCACATACTTTTCCTATTACACCAGGAAGACAAATGCTTCTGTAATTACCACTCGCTTCTTTTTCCCCTTTTCCTCAGTACAGGGAAATAATTATACCTGACTTCCAATCCTCCGGGACTCCACCTTCCTCCCAGGCCAATCTGCACATCTGTCATATCCATTCTACTACTATCTCTCCTCCATGCCTCATCATTTCACCACACAGTCCATCAATTCCTAATGCTTTCCCCATTTTGACTTTCTTCATTGCTTCCACTACTTCCATCCTACTGATCTCTTCCTCCCTTCTCACCACCCTCCTTTTCCCAGCCATTCTCCAGCCACTTATACTCGCATTACTTTCATTCTTTAAGTTTCACAGTTCCTTAAAGTGTTCTCTCCATCTTCTCACTTTTTGCTTCCTTCTCCACTATCATTCATCCACTTTTAGTTTTCACTCCCCTACGAACTTCACTCCCCTACGAACTTCTTTATCACCCTGTCTAGCTCTCTTTACCTCCTTCCAGAACATTTTCTTTCATTCCCTCAAATTTACACTCAAATTCCTTCCAAATTCCTCATCCACTCTCTTCTTACTCTCTCTCTTACTAATCTTTTCACCTCTACCTCTCTACATATAAACCCACTCTTCTGTCTCTCAACTTCCTCAATCCTTCTGCTTCCCATCCACTCACTATATGCTTTCTTCTTTTGCGTCATAGCTTGCCTCACCTCTTCATTCCACCATGCTGTTCCTTGCACCCCTTTTCGTTCACCCCACACACCACCTCACATGCTGCACAGATTTCTTCTGTGAATATCTTGCACACACCTTCCACCTTCCCATCTGCTCCAGATTGTATTAACCCAATCTCTACTCCACTTCTCTCTTATATTCAGCCTTGTTTTCCATCCTCTTGCAACCTTTCTACCCAAGTTGTATGGATTACTTCCTCCTGTCCTTCCCTCCAATTGCTTCATTGCATTTGAACCTTGACTTTCACTAACACCAACTGGTGGTCAGAAAGTCCACTTCTCCAACCCTGGTATGCTCTTGCATCCATTACACACCTAATCTATCATCCACACACACACTTAATCAGTCATTGCCTACCGTTCATTCAGTTCACCACCCACCCCTCTCATCACTCGCCACGTATACCTGTGGATCATTTTGTCCCTAAAGAGGGTATTGGCTATCAACAACCCATCCCCCGCACAAATGTCCACAGTAGTGCACTGCCGTTCTCATCCACTTCTGCAAATACACCCCACTCACCATCTACTTCATCCACCTCCACATTTCCTACATTTCCATTCATAACTCCAACCTTATAATAATAATAATAATATAATAATAATAAATAAATAAATAAATACTCTAAATAAGAAGTTCAGCTTCTTCCTGTGCATTCAGAAAAAACAGGGAAACTGCAACAATCCTGCTGTATGCGTGCCGTACTGAACGATTTGCAGAATTCTCCTGCATCATAAAAGATGTCCGTGACCGACTAGGAATAATGGTCGATCTGTCAAGAGTTTAAAAATTTACTTGTTGAGAAGGGATGATATCTCAGGACGCATTCTGTGACTCGTCGTCGTTCTCATACTTTTACTAGTAGCAGAAGTAGTAGCCTAGCAGTAGTAGTTGGTGGGTGGAAGCTTGTTCTACGATATCTGCTAACTATATGAAGGAGATATTTGGCCTCTTTTTCCTATTTGACATCCGTTATAAGATCTAGAGGGGACTAAGCCTCTAAAAATAAAGGTGGAAAATGTTATGCAGTAGAAGACTTTATCACCAGACGAACTGACTTGAGAAGTTTCGTTGAAATCCATGTGCTCATTTTCCTCTATTTCTGATCGTTTTTATTTTGGGGAAGGACTGGCCCCCCCCCCCAAAAAAAAATCACATTAGGGGTCACGCTCCCCAAACATTGTATTACAGATGAAAGTCCATTGTGCAACATGTAGTCAGATATCAAAGCCATATTTGCCCTCCTTTCACTATTTTTGAAAATTTTAAATATGGCCAGGGGGGCGCGGGGAATACGTGGAAGTTGGATTCCTGGATGGACGACGCATTTGCCTTTCTCCACCCAGTTAACAGGGGTACCATAGCAGACACCACATCATATGGTATTGTATTCGTAAATGGTTCCTTGGTCACAGGAAATCGTTAGACTTGTACAACAATCTGAAGTGCAAAGAAGGGAATAAACGTGACAGGAAGGAATGGGACAAGTAGGAAGATAGGAGGGCAGACACCGAGGTTGAATAGGGAAGGAAGAAGTACGCAGCACTAAATTAAGTAAATGGATGATAGTCGCTGCCGCCGACCACCCTGTGTGGGTAACAGGCCGTAGCTTCCCTGGAGAGCTGGTCCTCCATGATGGGGAGACCAACAGGACCCTCTAGGGAGCAGTTTTTCTATGGGAGAACTGATCATCAGGGGTTGTAGTTAGAGAAGGGCTACTGAGCTAGACACTACTCCCTGCCCTTACTGGAGTGCACGTACACACAGTCCAAAAAAAATTATCTTTACTCAGACAGTTGGATTCACAACAAGCATTGCTGCTATTCTCGTTTTCTTTCTCAGGCAAATAGTTCTGAATGAGTTTATTTAACATGTAAAGACTTCATACCTTCCCCTGGAGAGGGGGTAGAGAATATTTCCCCAGTATCCCTGCTTGTTGTGAAAGACGACTAAAAGGGGCCTTTTGTCACCAGTCTTTCTCTCCCAACTGTCCTCTTCTGCTCTTCGAGGTATTTCCGTGTTTCTTCCTGTCTTTCTTTTCCCTTTACTACAGTGCCATAGAGCCATATTATGGCATGATGCTAATTCTTCATATTCACTCACGCATTCAAATTTCATGCTTTACGAGGTACTGATTGTAATAACTGGGATACAAACCAAGGGAAAGTGATCCAAGAACATTTTAAAATGGCACGCCTACGGTTTCAAAACGGAAAAGGATGGAAAGTGTAATACTTTTGGGAGTGTGTTTATGTACTGTCACTCATAAAAGTTCATGCGTCTTCGCCAGCCAGTTTTACCCCCCTCCCAACAGCCTGGGTCTGGTAACATTGTAAGCCCTACAACTTGAGTTGCGATGTGAACGATTTTCCCAGAGTGAACGCCACTCTCTAGTGAGGGGTCTTGTTCTTGGCATGTAATATTATGTAAGTAGGACTGAATACATTTTATAATACCTGTCCTGTGTGTATGTTTGATGACATACTACACTCAGTTATTCAAAGGTCTGGTAGCTCTCCTAACTAATGAATGCATGCTTTCTGTAATCGAGCATGTTTCGATGTCGAGAAAAATTTACGAAAGATATGCTACCGCAAGTCACAGTGTAGTGTGTTCGGTAGCAACGCAAGGTAAGGATGTGTTCGGTTACATATCATAATTATCTTTAAATGTGGTGATAAAGGTTACTCTGTTTCTACCTGGACTAACTGATAAGATAAACTTGTACGGGTACTGGGTGATAGGAAACACTGTTGAAATATTTATGAGGCATTATTGATGCATTATGTTGTCGATAAAATGAGAGAAACGGCTGTCATGTTGCAAAAAAAAACTTTTCTAGATTGAATTAAAATTGATGACGCTTTTACAATGACGAAACATGCATAGAATAACATTGAATGAGAGAGTAAAAAATGATGACAAGCATTTTTTCCACCTATGAAAATATATATATATTTTTTCTCTTTCGGGAAGGAAATCCTTACAATAATCACACGTATTTTTACATCAATCTATAAACATGGGAACGATATGCTGCCATAACTGCATGAATACTAATGGATATTACGTTAAAATACGAAAGTAAGCAACCATCAGAAGAGCTGCAAGCATTGCTCATATCAACACTCTTTACATTAGCATTTTATACAAGTCTGCTCAGCTTTCCGTCTCTACTCTTCATTTATCCTCCCTCCCCCTCCTTCACTTACATTATTCCCATTATCCCTCCTTACGTCACCCACTCTTTTACTCCTTCAAATCCACGCTCACACTTCTACAGTCGTTAGCCCATCCTTTCCGACCCATTCGTCTACTTACTATACATGTAATTTCACACTAACGGAACTCTCTCACACTCACTCCCTTTGCCATGCATTCCTTCTTAACCCTTCAGCCAGTCTCTCTCATTTACACCGAACACCAACGGTAGTATTCAGCTATAGAGAAGACTGAAGTGACTATACATGCATTATATTAATACTCATCTACTATTTAAAGATATGGAACGGCAGCTTATTAGACAAGTGTGCACAAGCCGCCTGGACATGCTAACAGGCCCGAGGTCATTGTCCAGCGCACCACCCTCGTTGGTATGCGGGACGCCTGCATGACCCCGTCAGCCAGTGCTCGGCAGCAAGCCTTAGATGTTAAAACTGTCCGGAAGTGGCTACGACGATCAGATGAAGAGGGAATTGTAGAGAAGCGGCCGAGAAGAGGATGACCTTGGCATACGACGGCCAACGATGATCAACGAATCGTGGACGCTCTTCAGGAAAGACCAAGAACAGCCGTTAACACAGCAACTCCACCTCCAGTGCCGTCCTGATATGGTTAGACGGCATTTAAATGGAAGTGGAATTAGGGGTCATATTCCTGCCAGAAAAGAAATGTTGACTCGGAGAAATAAAGATGCCAGCCACATTATGATCGGGGTTACTGGAAACCCGTTACTTTCACGGACGAAAAGTATATCATGACGACAGCATCAAACAAGTGCACTGTCTGGTGTTTTGAAAAAGATATGAGGCACCGAATATCCAGGAAATTAAAACAAGTGGTCGAACCAGTTTGTCATTTCACGGATGGATGTGGGAGGGAGGTCTGGGAGATTTGGCCAGACTCGAAGGCTACCTTAATGTACAAAAGTACTTAGATATACCGAAGAAGTTGCCATCTATCCGTGCTAATGCCATTCTAGCACCAAGACCTATAAGATTTGTTCACGACCGTTCGCCGATTCATACCAGCCGCATAGTCAGGGAATGGCGGGTTCAGGATCAGGAAATAGACTGGCTGAGCAAAGGGTACTCGAACCCAGTAGAAAACGTTTGGGGTATGATGGTTCGCAAGTGGGATTCAAGAGATGAGAGAACCAGTGCAGCCATCGAACATCATGCAAGACAGGAATGGGATATTTTGAAAAGCAAGCTTAACCTATTGCCAACGCCTTGTGGAATTTATACCTGATAGGTTGGCAGCTGTTGTGACTAGTGCTGGGGGTTGGTCTAAATACTAATGCATTATCATCAATAATGTCTCTTGTAGAACACATTCGGCATCATTAAACTACCTGGTGCATAGGCGCATCCCGGGAGGATCGAGTAAAAATATCAGCAGTGATGAACTTATATTTTGGATTTCTAACATTAACGATTATTGCCTGATGTAATTATTTGCGCTTCATTTTTGGTTTGTTTTGTGTTGTGAGGATTCATGTCTCACCATTTGTTTGCTCTGCCAGCCAGTTACCGTTAATTTCACGCATCTGTGTCTGTTTGCATGGGTGTGTCTGTGTGAGGGAGGGCGATCTACAGTTTTTTTTTGTTTTTTTTGTGTGTAGGTGAATACGCATGGATCGTGTGTTACCATATAGAGGAATGTTGAATATTACTATAATATTGCTTTTTACTTGACTGGTGTTATAAATCTGTATTTGTATATTATGAATGCTTTTCCTATCCGCCCATTATTATGATTTCCTGTGAACCAGAAATCATTGACAACGCTGGGTGGTAACCTTACAACTAACCAACACGTGTTCCCTGCGTGACAGACAACAAGTGGGTTGGCGGAGGGTTAGTGCCTCTCCCAGGAAAACAACTGACTAAAAATACGAACAAGAAGCCTCGGACCAGGACTGACCGAAAGGTGACGACTAAGGACCGAACAAAGGACATGGTAAGGATTGCGACGTGGAATGTAAGGAGTGCGAATGATGAGGTGAAAGGGAGAGAGATTGTCCGGGTGCTTGAGGATGCGAAAATGGATGTATGTGGATTAACTGAAACTAAATGGAGAGGTGAGAGTGTGAGAATGGGAGTATGGATGGGGTATATGTGCGGGAGTAGGTGAGAATGGGAGGGCAAAAGAAGGAGTGTGTATTGTTGTGAGTAACAGATGGAAGGAGAATGTAGGAGAGTATGGATCAGTTGGTTCAAGGATTGTGTGGGCAAGATTGAAAGTTGGACTACAAATGTGGGCAGTTGTGTGTGCTTATGCGCCAATGCAAGATCGTGCAAGCAGAGTGAAAGAAGCCTTCTGGACAAATGTGGAAGTGTGCACGGAAAAGTTTGAAAAGAATGAGTGTTTTTGATTAGAGATATGAATGGAAAAGCAGGGAATGTGAAGGTGGATGGGGTACTTGGTGAGTGGGGTGTGCCTGCAGAAGTGGATGAGAATGGCAGTGCTCTAGTGGACATTTGTGCTGGGAGGGGGTTGGCGATAGCCAATACCGTCTTCAGACACAAAATGCTGCACAGGTATACGTGGCGAGTGGTGAGAAGAGTGGGTGGTGAACTGAATGAACGGTAGGCATTGACTGATTATGTGTGTGTGGATGACAGAATGAGAAGTTGTGTATAGATGCAAGAGCATATAGAGTTTGAGGGAGTGGACTTCCTGACCACCATTTAGTGGTAGTGAGACTCAAGGTTCAAATGAAATGGAGGAATAGAAGAAGGTAAGGACAGGAGGAAGTAGTTCATACAAGGAGGTTGGAAAGGTTAAAAGAGGATGGAAAAAAGGCAAAATACAAGAGGGAAGTGGAGGAGCAATTGTGTAAATATGATTTGGAGCAGATGGGGGATGTGGAAGGTGTGTGCAAGATATTCACAGAAGAAATCTGGGCAGCATGTGAGGTGGTGTGTGGGGTGAAGAGAAGACGAAAGGGGGTTCAGGGAACAGTATGGTGGACTAAAGAGGTGAAACAGGCTGCGGCACAAAAGAAGAAAACATAGAAGAGGGAAGGAATGGTGGGTAAGGAAATAGAGGTCACAACGGGAAAGGGATTGCCGATTCCAGCACTGGTGAATGTGTGTTGTGTGTGTGTGTGTGTGTGTTGTGTGTGTGTGTGTGTGTGCGCGCGGCACACACACACACACACGTGTTGCATAAGTGGGCAAGAAGCTGGGTGAAGAGATGGGACGGGGATGGATGGGAAGGAAGGAGGGGTGACGTTAGTTGACAGTATATTTGGTCACAGATGAGATAGGTGGTTCATTGGTGTTGGCTCACACTATAACAGCTGCCTCCAGACATCTGCATCTTTTTAAGTCTGCTTCCTTTTACAACATTTTTGCATTTTCCCATTCCATTACGTGAACATAAGAACATATGAAGAGAGGATAACTGCAGTAGGCCGGTTGGCCCATGCTAGGCAGCTCCTAGAAGAGTAACTGAACTACTAGGATGAGATAAGGACAGCAAAGAAGAAGGCTCCTCCCCGCCCTCCAGCCGAAGCCGACAGGAAAAAGTCAGAAAGAACACCACGCAGCATAGAAAAACTGGCGTGGACATTTTATAGGAAAGTGTGAAAGGAGAACTGAGACTATCATAGTGTAACCTGAAAAGGAAAAAACACGAATTAGTATTTGTTGTAAGATTTTTTTTTCTATACCCACCCCTTATTTGTCATATGCTTATCTAGCCTATTCTTGTAACTCTCAATGGAAGGGGCAGCAACTGCTTTACTAGGTAGCTTATTCCATTCATCTACTACTCTATTACCAAACTAATTTCTACCTATTTCCTTACTGAAACGGAATTTTTCTAGTTTGAAACCATTACTTCAAGTTCTATCCTGTATGCACACTTTAAGTACCCTGCTAATATCTCCCTTGTTTATACCCTTCATCCACTTAAACACCTCAATTAAGTCTCCCCTTACTCTACGTCTCTCTAGTGAGTGCAGATTTAGTCTTTTCAGTATCTCTTCGTATGACAGGCTTCGAACATCATGTATCATTTTTGTCATTCTTCTCTGTACATTTTCTAACGAGTTAATATCCATTCTCTAGTAAGGACACCAGAATTGTACTGCATAGTCTAAATGTGGCCTTACTAATGCTAGATAAAGTTGCAGTATTACTTTTGATGACCTATTGCTCACGCTTCTCGAAATAAATCCTAGGACCCTATTTGCTTTATTTCTCGCATTAATAGCCTGTTGCCTTGGTTTTAGGTCGTTACTAACCATGACTCCTAGATCTCTCTCGCATTCCGATTTACTAATTTCTTTGTTATCTAAACTGTATTTAGTATCTCCAATGGTCTTGCCTACGTTAAGTACTTTACATTTTTCAACGTTAAAATCCATTTGCCAAATGTTAGACCATCTGGATAATATATCGAGGTCCTTTTGTAAGTTACTGCAATCGTCAGTCGAGTTAATGATACGCCCTATTTTTGTATCATCGGCAAATTTGCTGATACTGCTAGTGATTCCTAAGTCTAGATCTTTTATATATATAATAAATAATAAGGGACCGCGTACTGAACCCTGTGGTACACCGCTAGTTACTAATCCCCAATCCGACTTAGTTCCGTTTATTAATACTCTCTGCTTTCGTCCTTTCAGCCAGGATTCTATCCATTTTAAGATATTGCCGTCTATACCGTGTGCTCGAACCTTTCTAACTAACCATTCGTGTGGAACCCTATCAAAAGCTTTACTAAAGTCCAGATAAATAATATCGTAAGCTTTATCCCTATATACTGCCTCATAGACCTCCGAGAGGAATGACAACAAGTTTGTGAGGCAAGATCGTCCTTGCCTGAATCCGTGACCTGTATTAAATCTGTGAGGTACACGAGCGTTGTTGATGTTGTACCGGCTCATTGCATACATGTTCTTTTATTCTCTCTTCCAAATTACGCCCTGTTTCTCCTATGTAGACCTTATCACATACTGTACGTGGAATGGGGTAAACACCTCTCTCGCCTGTGTTGCTGGTTCGTACCTTGCGTCTGACCAGATCACCCACTGGCTGACATGTCTTAAAAGCTACCTCAGAAAATTCAGTAACTGAGATAACTAAAAGCTATCTCAGTTCCTGGCCAAATAGATCGTCAAGAGGAAGGCTTCCTCACACTACCCCCCCTAAACTCATAACATCACCCCTCCTTCCTTCCCATCCATCCCCATTCCCTCTCTTCACCCATCTTCTTGCCCACCTGTACAACACTTGTGCGCATACACACACACACACACACACATGAACGAACAAACGGCGAGCAAAAACGGTTTTTGCTCTCCCTTCGGAAGCGCCACTTAAGAAGACTACTGTCAGTTTTGCAATGTAGTCGTCCAGAGTTAATATAATTTTTAATGGCTTTAAAAAATGAGGTATATGTTTTTTTTTTTTTTAATGCAAGGAAGAAGGAACCAAAGGCCACAGGCCTGCACACTGTTCCTTCCAAGAAAAAGCAAAAACCATACAAAAGAGAGCCAAATTCAAGATCCGTTCATTTCGAGATGCCTGGACACACTGCGTTTGAAAGACTGGAGATCACAGGAAGTAGAGAATACAGACAGAGGAAGACATATATCTTCTCGCTATCAGTGTTTATTCATAATCGTTAGGAATACTAGGGATAACCAATGAAGCACAAGTTTAAAACATTTCCCCATACTTGGTATTATTGTTACAAGTAAAAGAAATAAAGCATCAAATGTTCAACAAGCTATTTCCTCAGCTGTCAACGGCTCCTCATAATAATGCAGTCGTCTTGGCCTCCAGCATGATGACAAATGTCACATGGGGATAATGGAGTCACGATGACTTGTCACTGCATGGGTAAAGAGCGTAGAGTACTCGTAGACAGAGAACTACTGCTTCAAGAGAGAAGATAAGTATGAGGAAACAGCAGAGTGAATGAAACGTGTGTGTGTGTGTGTGTGTGTGTGTGTAGAGAGAGAGAGAGAGAGAGAGAGAGAGAGACAGA
>JAGKTI010027403.1:410-13271 GCA_018397915.1 Birgus latro | reverse complement strand
GTAGTAGTAGTAGTAGTAGTAGTAGTAGTAATAATAATAATAATAATAATAATAATAATAATAATAATAATAATAATAATAATAATAATAATAATAATAATAATCTGAGGATTAATGCCCGTCGACGGCACGAGGCTCATTAAAATTTTCGTTAGGAGTCAATCTTCGCCTAAAATTAGATCCACATTAACTTATGTTACTTCCAGGTCCCCAAATGTGCTGCGAGGTGAAGAGGGACACAGGAAAACAAATTTTGCCTGGGAATCTGACCTGCCCAAAAATCAAACTTAGGTTTTTATCTGCGGGCTGGACGCGCTAACCCACGCACCACCGGATCTCTGTACAGATTAAAGCACGTTTGCTCTAAACTGACAAAGATCCCTAACCTCTTTCAGTTTAGGTAATGGACAAATAGAGTCACAGCAGTGTGTTTATTTGACTAGTAACCAAGGAGACTCATTCCTAACTCAAAACTATGGTCCACGAACTCTCATGCAATCACAACCTCGTATTCAAGTAAAGAGAGCGACCTAGTTCCGTCAGACAAAAATAAACCTACAACAATGTCATCGCGTTAGAGTATCATCTTGTCCCCCTCACTCCTCCCATTCCCACCTCTCCCTCCCTCTCACCCCCTTTCTCCTTCCCCTCTTCCTTCTCCTCCCTCCCATGTCCTCCTCCTCCCCCTCTCCCCTCCCCTCCTCCTCTTCCCTCCCCTATCCCAGCCTTCCTTTCCCCTGTGGCCAGGCAAGTAGTGTTTGTACCCATCCACTAGCCTGTGCATTTTTCATGGCGGCAAAGTGGTTCCGTCATCCACGCTCAAAGGGACACCATCTTGCAAAAGTACATGTAAGAGGAGTAATGACGTATGCATCATGGGTTAGCGTTACATGAGAGATGAAACAGAGAGGCGTATTAGCGTGTACAAGATGGGACAGGGTTGTATGAAAGACGAAATTATGTTTGTAGGGAGAACGTACCTGAACAAAATAAAACTGTCAGAGGATGGCAAGAAAAACTAAAAAGAAAAAAGAATATATATCGGACTGAAAGGTTGAAGCCTCAGGATCACGAACCCTTATGCTTAACGGTTCACGTGAAGAGACAAAATGGTGGATGAAGATTGGGATACTGTTACATGAACGATAAAATTATGTTGAGAGGCAGAACTACCCGGAAATAAGTCAATACGAAATTACGTGAAACCGAAAAGCTACTGTTATTACATGTGAAAGAAAAAAAAAGTGTTCACAGTAAAAACTACCACAATACCACTTGAAAGACTTAATGATGTATCTATGAAGTGCTTTTTATATTATTTGTGAAAGATGACACTGTGTATTTAAGCACGGCTCCTGAAAATGAATAGTATAGCATTTGAAATAATGTGTCTAGGAAGAGCTACTGCAATTGCTTGTGGATGATATCATTATGTACTTAGGAATGGCTTCAGAAACTGCATATGTAAAAATACAAAAGGACGTATCTGACAAAGGCAGCGAAAATTATAAATGCCCATATGAGGCAAAGTAAACAGATAGTTTTACTAAAACCTGCATTACACGTGGAAAACGACATGATATTACTAAGATGAGATACTGAAACAGCTTAAGGGAGGAGAAAAAATGTACAGATGAATGCAAAATTCCGTGTTATCAAAATATTTCCTCTGTCCACAATGGTTGGTTATTCAATACTGTGCGCCATGAACTTCAGAGCGCAAGTGTACCTTCATTTAATGGTGACAGTATTTAGTCTCTCAGGCTTCTGTACTATTTCCCAGTTGGATAAAACCGTTCGGCGTTGGCTGGAACAAAATGCTAAAGACAGTACCATGAGATGGTTAGTGTTGATTCTGAGCAGAGTATCATTTGGCTGAGGGGCTGATGGTGTGATTGGAAGCACACTCGGCTCCCAAGTGAAATACTGTACCATATAAGAGTTCTAAGTATGAAGACTGTATCAAACTCATCCAGCTTAAAAACTCATCCAACCTGAATGAACTCGCATGGTAGTCTGTCAATCTGTATTAGTCCGTGATGTCACCGGAGGCTCAAGCCTTCTCCTCGGAGGAAGTGACAGCCAGAAGTAACTCTTCCTCATGCTGGCAAACTATGAGCGCGAAAGGGGTGTCTAGGAAGAATGATCCGAAGGTCAAAAAGTGTTCTGATGGCTATGTTTATGTGTGTCAATGTCTGTATATACCTTTGGCAGAACGGACAGGGTGGAAAAATTTGTAGGCATATGAAAGGACATACTACCAACACACAGGTTTGCTCGCCATGGCACCCGTATCACAATATTAGGACGCTAACTATCCAGCCACTGCAGCAACAAAACAGAATCAATGCCAAATAAAGGAATTCGTTTTCAAATATTAACGGGTGGATGCACACACGGACAAATACAGTCTTGCATGACAAGTGCATAGAGCAAGAAAAAGTAAAGAATAAAATATATAATAAATAAATAAGTTAATTAATTAAATGAAATCTGCCCACAAAAAATCAAGCAAATAATAGAGAACAACCTTGAAATAAAACAAACTGTTATAAACAACTCGGACGATGGCCACAGAAAAATAAAAGGCCCATCTTTTACATCAAACACCGATTAAGACAAAACAAATAAAACAACGACCAAGCTTTACACAAGTAAACGATAGTCCATGCCTTACACAAATGAAAATAAGAAAAAAAAATGCAGCAGAGTCTGATAAAAGCTTTCAAAAAACAGAAGAAGGACTGACAACAAAGCCTCATGTGACTAAAATATGCATGACCCAATCGAAGTTGCTGTAAGGGTGTGTGCATGATATCAATGCTGAGAATATAACATGGCAAACCGTAGCTGGTCCAAGGGTGTGTGCATGAAATTAGCCCTGAGAATATATCAGGGCAAAACGATAGCTGCTTTAAGGATGCATGCATAATATTAGCGCTGAGAATATAGCATAAAGGAGACTGCATCAAAGTCGTTCCAACGTGGCCAGCTTATATCTCACAACAGGTGTTCTTTCTCCTCTTATCTAACTCTATATTTTTTTCTTTGTCTGCTTCTTAGATTCCTCTCATTTATTTTCTATCTAAACTTTTTCTTCCTTTATTCTCTCTAAATTACTCTCTTTTATTCCTACACGTTTCTCTTCCCGTTTATCATCTTCTTAAACTCCCCTTTGTTTCTTTCTTTTCTCTTTCTTCTTCCCTCTCTCCTTCCTAAACTCCTCCTTTCCGCTTCTTCTTCTCTCTCTTTCCTAAAATCCTCCTCTCTGCTTCTTCCCCTCTCCTTTCTCCTATCTTTTCTCTCTCTTTCTCGTATCTCTCCTAGTGTTCCTCTTTCTCTTTTCCTATTCATCCATTCACTTTATGTAAGGTGTTTTACATTTTATTTTACCTTTCAATACATTAACGACAAAGTCAAGCTGACTCAAAGGTACAAAGTTCGATCCTGTTTTGTTTTTGCTACTCCCATAAGATTTTACCAAGTTTACTGGAGACATTTCGAACTAGCGGGGTTGGCTACTGCATTCAATAACCTTTTCTACAGAAAGGTCTTTCCTAAACTACATAAAAAGAAAAAAAGTAGATATTAAAATTATAAATCTTGTCTGCCGAAGTCCGAAAAGATATAATTTAAAAAGCCATCGCAGTGAATGGGTTAAAGTGGGTGCTGGTAGAATGTCCAATTGTCCATACATATGCTAGCAAATATTAGCACACCGTAAGTTAATACCACCGACATACACAAACAAAACAGGTAAACTTCCGACTTCACAGGCACCGTTCTCCTTACAGACACCCCTTCCTGAATAAACCTTGACCAGCTTGGGAGGGGGTTAATTATGGCTATGGATTTTTAGTCCCTTCAGCCAGAGGGAGTAGTTTTTATAATTTACCTATGCCTAATATGTGTTTTTTTTTTTTTTTTACTTTTAGGAAAGCCGTTTCTTGGTGATGGGGTTAATGAAAGCTGTTATTAACTCCTCTAAATTAGGAGTAATAAAAAATAAAATACGTCAACAAAGTGAAGCTGTTTCACGGTCCGACGAATGCACGAGTACATAATATCTGAAAGGGATTTACGACGAGGCTTGTTCGTCACTCTGTCTTCCTCTTTCCTTGCATTTCCTTCTTCCTCTTTTTCTTCTTTACGGACCGTTATAAATTCCTCTTTTCCATTTTTCTTTCAGTATAATCATGATTCCTTCCATTCTTTTATTCATTCTTTCTTTATCCTTCTCGTTCTTCTCTCTCGCAACGTACATAATTTCTATTCCTTTCTCCTATGTTCACTCTGATATACCTTCTCGCTTTCCCTATATTTCTTGCCTCATTAACCCTTACAGAACAGAAAAACCACTCGTAATATGGTCAAAATTATCTGGGAGAAGAAAGAAACGGCTAAATTTTCCTCACGTTCAGAAAAGGTTACTCGATTGTATTTATATCTCTTGTAGGAAGGGAAGGCCCTAAGATGAATAAAATCGTCTGGTGGTAGCATGACTTCAGAAGATGGGTATTTTCAAGTCCTTATTTAATATTGATCAAGGTTGGCTTCTGACTCTTTATTAATTTTTTCTCACAAGAATAAAATCGTCCGATGATGGCTGAAATAGTAACAATAACGACAAAAACTAACAATAACAACGACAAAAACTAATAATAATAATAATAATAATAATAATAATAACAACAATTGTGTTCATTGCGGCGAGAGGGTTAATGGACTTTACCTTAACCCAGTGACTGCTGGAATTTCCCTCAGCTGAATAAATCGTCTGAAGTTCGCCTCAGTAAAACAGCAATGTGCATCCGTAGCGGCGACAGGGCTTAATTCGGTTTTGTACTCCAGTTCCAACTCTCCTCCCTATTCCCTTGGCTCTCCCTCTCCTCCCCTACCCCTCCCCACCATCTATCCTCTCAATCTCCGGCTCACATCCACTCCTTACCCTTTCTCTCCCTACACATCCTCCATACTCACTCTCCTTATCCTTTCCCTCTCCACATAATTATATCAGTTACACACTCATTTCCCCTTGCATGACCCCTTCCCCTTTCCCTTTCCACCACCACCTTCTCGTCCCCTTCCCTTCTCACCACCCCTTTCTCTTTGTTCGCCCCCTTCTCATCTACCCTTCTCATACCAGTCTCATACCCCCTCCCTCCCCACCATTCACTCTCCTATCGCCTCCTCCTCATAACATACTCCTCTACCCTTCTCTCCGTTCCACAAACTGTTCTCCTACCTCTTTCTTCCCCACCCCTACCATCTCCCTCCCCACTCCCTACTCCCACCACATACTCCCCCTCCTCTTCCTACCCAACCCATACTTCTCTACCTTTCCTCACGCCTAACCGTACCAATTCCTTTCCCATTACCTCTTATCCGTCCCCACCTACTCCATCCCTTTCAATTTCCCCTATCACACTCTTCCCCTTTCCTTACCACTCCCTCCCTATTCCTCAACCACCTCCCCTATCGTCTATTACTTCCTCCCCCCTCACCCTTTCTTCCCATTCCCACCTTCTCCCTCTCTCACCCTTTCCCAAATCCCCTCTATATCCTTCTTCTCTACCTATTACTCCCCCCCCCCAATCCCCCTACTCCTCAGCACCATCTGCTCCCCATCCCTTCTATAATCTTCCCTCTCCACCAGTTACTTCCTTAGTTCTGTTCACTTTCCCCACTTCCTCTTCCCCTCCATCATTTCCACATCCCTCCCTTCCGTTCCTCTCCCCCATTTCATCCTTCCCCTTCCCCATCACCTCTTCCTCCTCCTGATCTTCCCTGATCTCCCTTCCTATGTATTACTTTCATCCCCATTCCCAACCAACCCCTATCTCTTCTCTCCCCTAACACCTCCAAATTCCTCTCCCTCCATCTACTACTTCCTCCCCTTCCCCACGTCCCCCTCCTTACTGCCCCTTACAACTGCTTCCCCATCCCTTCCCCCATCACCTTCTTATCTCGTCTGCACCTCTCCCTCTTCACCTATTACTTCCCTCCCGTTTCCCCATCTCCCCCTCCCCTCCTCATCAACTCTTTCCAGTTCCCCTCCTCACCCTTTCTAGACACCTTCTCTCCATTCCCTCTCTCTTCTTTCTACCTATTCTTTTCCTTTCCTTCCTCCCCCTCCTTTTCTCTCGATCCCATTCCCCCTCCCCCTCCCCTTCCTCCATTGTCTCAACCCTATCTCCTCTAAATTTCTCTGCTCCCCCAGTTCCCCCTCCCCTTTCCCCTTCCCCACCACCCCTCCTCTGCTCCCCCTCCCCTCTCCCAAATCACCAGCCTCTCTTTCTCTACCTATTCCTTTACTCCCTCCGTTCCCGCCCCCTCCCCTCTCCCTCCACTTCCCCTTCCCCCTTTCCCCACCTCCTCCCCTCTCTCTCCACTTCCCCTTCCCCCTTTCCCCACCTCCTCCCCTTCCCCCGAGCCTGCCTAGCGTCTCAAATTAATAACCCAACATTTATTAGAGGCCGAAATAGAATCCCCCTTTGCTCTCGCCGCTCTCTCTCTCTCTCTCCTTATATCCTTCCTTCCCTCTGCCTTTTCTTTCTTCTGTCTCTCTTTCCTACCCTCTATCTGCTTCTAGTCCCTCTTCTCTTCTTCATCTTCTCTTCCTTCCTCTTCTTCCTGTCCTTCGTCTTTCCTTGCCTCCCTCATTCTCCCTTCTAGTACTCTCCTCCCTTTCAGCAACATATCTTTCATATCCTCTTCCTTCCTCCCATCCCTGCCAACTCCCTTCTACCTTGTTTGTTTCCTGTTATTTATTTTTTTATATCCTCCTTTTTGTTTATCCCCATTTTCCTTCCCTTGATCTCTTCCTCTCTTCTACTGTCTCTTATCCTTCCTTACCTTTCCTCCTCCATCTCTCCTTCCTTTCCCTCGCTTTCCCCTCTTCCTGCGATTATTCCTCGTTTCTTCCCTTCTCCTTTCTCTCTTCACTCTTTTCTTCCTATTTTTTTCTCTACTCCCTTCCCTTTCTCTCGTACTTTGACTTTTCTTCCATATTTCCCTTTTTTCTCCACTTTTTCCTTCTGTTCTTCTCCTTTATCCCTTTTCTCTCCTTTACTCCTTCCTCTTTCCACCTCCCGTATCCACAATTACCTTTTTTCACTTTTTTATTCTCTTTTCCTATCCACCCAGTATCCCTATCATCATGCGCTCTACTTTACTTTCCTTCACCATCATCATCATCACCATCGCAGTCCTATCTGTTAGAAATAGGTGGGCAGGATAAGGCGACTGGAGAAGCAAAACATAAAAGCAGATTGAAATAAGCTGTACATCCTTTCACTTACCATTATTTTTTAAGACCATGTAAATTAGCGGCTTCCATCATACTCGTACCATGAACCATTCACTAAAAATAAGCTGAAAGAAATGTACTCAAAACAAGGAAAACAAGAAAAAATAACATACTTCTTATAACACCAAGAAAGAATATTTTATGAACATTTTGATCTTAAGTAAAAAATAAAGAGCTGCTTGCACTTACCTTATTGTGTTGGCGATGGTGGTGGAGGTAGACATGACGGTACTGGATGTGGTGGTAGGCGTAATATTTGTGGTGGTAGTAGACTAGTGGTGGTCGTGCTCGTGGTGGTCGTGCTCGTGGTGGTAGACGTGGCAGGGCTGACAGTAGTGGTAGTTTTAGTCTTTGAGGATGGCTTTGATGGTGGCGGACGTGGCAAGGTCGGTGGTCGTGGTGATCGTAGTGTTTGTACTGGTCATGGTGGTAGTTATGGCAGCGATGGTGGGTGTGGCAGTTGCGGTAGTAAAAGCAACCGTAATAGTGGTGGTGGTATCGATACTTGTAACTGCAATCGCAATGCTGGTAGTAATGGTAGCTATAGTGTGTGGTAGTTTAAACGCTGGTTGTGATAGCGCCAATGATAGTGATGGTGGTGGTAGTAGTGGGAGCAGAATGGCAGTGGACCCGGGTGAAGTCTTCCCCACAGGACAAAGGTCTCTTAAATCACTCGGCTCTCCCTTCACTTACGTAACCTTCTCTCCCCGTTAACCTGGCTTAGTTTCCCCAAAATGTTTGCACTGCTTCGTAACAGTCTTTGTAGACGATGTGGTGTTCATTCTGAAAAAAAGAAAAATATATTAATTACACATACAACGGTTAGGTTCAGTGTGGGCTGAATTCATAATACGCCAAAAATGATAAACAATAATGAAAACTAGTGCTTCAGTTACAGAATTTTGTGGCTTGCTGGTAACCTGTAAGGATTCTGCTATCATCTGTAAGAGCAATACAGGGAAAGCATCATTCAACGCATGCCAAAAATAATGTGAACAAATACCTAAACTAATATGAAAATTAAGGCAAAAAATATGTGAAATAACTGACTGATATGACGAATTTCTTATTGTAACAATTAGTTAAGATCGCCTGTGAAAAAACAAAAAAACACAACGTAGGGCATCATTTTGTTGACGACGAGACAGTGAGTTTTATTCAGTATATAAAAAGAGTCTTGATATCCCCCTTTATTTAGAGATTTAGGTTGCATATCACACCTTAATACTCTCCTATGTGTTGTTTATATCATGCCAAGGTCGATAAAGTTTGCATCAGTTAAACAAAAGGATATTAAGGGCGATGTTCAGAATAAATCGCTGAGGAAGAGGTGTTACGAAATCTCCAAACTCACTGAAGGATGAAACGCACCCTCTCGAATGGGACGTCCTCGAGCTCCTTGATGGAACGGTTAAGTACCTTTTATACTGTAAAATCTTACTTTTCTACTACGTATTCTGCTCAGTAAAATTATAATTAACTAATCAGCCACCAGGTAAAGCTGAACCATTATAAAAGTGCTTGGATTTTGAGTAAATAATAATAATAATAGTAGTAGTAATTCCATCCATCAAATCTATCTTTCTAATTCCAACTGCCCTTCAATAACGTAGTAGCCACAGGCAAGATATATACAGTACAGACGTTTAAGGCATAGTTAAAAGTCATCCCCTACCCCTTCCCTGAGTGGCAATAAGTAAGTAATAATTCCCAACCAGCCTTTTGATATAAATCCTTACAGACGACATTCGGCAGGAACACCTTAACTCAACTCACTAGCCCACCAGGGGTCCATCTGATTATATGGTTGATGCCTAACGTTGTAAACTATTTTCTGGGCTGTAAGAAAACATTCGGGTTGTCAATCGGTGTAGAGTTACCTGAACCTAGCACGACATCATCATCAATATCAGCACTACTAAAAACAATCATAAAACCGTGCATTGGGCCAAGCAGTAAGCGCTAACCCTGTAACCTGAGATACGAACAAGCCCCGTGGCACGGTGATCCTCCACACAGAGAATATACACACTACACCTAAACATGTCGCAGGAGGAGTGTAACTTTAACCTACCCTAACTTAACCTAACACATCCTAGCTTAATCTACCCTAACCAACCCCCATAGCAGCGGGAATTTGAGGATATGGGTGCCACTTTAACTGAACGTAACCTAACTTCACTTAATCTAACCCAATATACCCTAGCTTAATATAACCTAACCAACCTCTAAAGTAGAGGGAATTAAGGGGTGAAGGTGTAACATAAACCAAACCTAAGCTAGCCTAACTTAATTATGAGCGAACAAACATCCATGCACAATGATCTTCCTTTTAAAGATGACACACAACACCTACTCCCAGAATACACACAACATTGTAATACACACAACACCCACAATCAGAATACACACAACACCCCCATTCAGAATACACACAACACCCACATTCAGAATACACACAACACCCACATTCAGAATACACAAATACCCAGACTACACACAACACCCACACTCAGAATACACAAAACACCCACATTCAAAATACACATAATACCCACACTCAGAACAGCAATACAAAACACACTCAGAATACACAAAACACTCACACTCAGAATACACACAACACCCACACTCAGAATATATACAACACCCACACTCAGAATACACACAACACCCACACCCAGAACACCCACATCCAGAATACTCACAACACCCACACCCAGAATACACACAACACCCACATTCAAAATACACACAACACGCACACTCAGAATATATACAACACCCACACCCAGAATACACACAACACCCACACCCAAAATACACACAACACCCACACCCAGAATAAACACAACATCCACACCCAGAATACACACAACGCCCACATTCAGAATACACACAACACCCATACTCAGAATACATGAAACACCAGCAGCCAGTGGGTGGGTATGTGTCCTAACCTAACCTAACCTAACCTGACCTGACCTGATCTGACAATTTACCCTAACCTAACCAAACCCAACTTAACCTAACCTGACCTGACCTGACCTGACAATCTACCTTACGCTAACGTAACCTAACCTGACCTGATCTGACATTCTACCCTAACCTAACCTGACCTGACAATCTACCTTAACCTAACCTAACCTAGCCTAACCTAATCTGGTCTGCCCTGACCTGACAATTAACCCCAACCTAACCTAACCTAACTTAACCAGACCTGATCCTAAATTGGCCTAACCTACCCAGACCAGACCTGACTTGGCGACCTGACCTAACCTAACCTACCCTTGTAACCTGAATAAGTCCCCCAACACAGAAATTCTCCACATCAAGAATACACACGACACTCACACCCAGAATAAACGCAACACCTACACCTGCAAGCGGGGTGTGGGGGGATGGGGGGGTTGTAGCCTTAATTAGCCAGACACTGACATTTACAACACAACTCACTGGCAGTCCCTCTCATTCACGCTAAGGGGGTAAATGCCACAGGCGTTTTCATTACCATTTACACTGATATCACACCGTTAAAAGTCATTACCTTCATAACTGCTTTAATCACCATCATTGCTGTAGTTACTACCGTCATAACTAAATTAATTTCATACAGGTGTAGTGTCATGTAATATCATCATAACCACATTTACTGTCATCATAAATGTTACGCTGTCGTAATTCTTTCAACTATCGTAACTACATTAGCTGTCATCCTAACAGTACTGACAAGTTATTGCTACATTATATATCCATCAAAACAACACATTATCGTCAAAGTATTAGCTATCATTATAAGTGCATTTACTGTATTATAAGCGCATTAACTATAGCGGTCATCATAACTATAGTACCTACTTTCATAAATGTATTAACTACCACCACAGTGACCTTAACTAGCTCTATAACCACCCTTACTACCATAACTGCAACAACTACCACAATAATTACTTTATTACCATAACCCCTTACTACCATAACTTCAACAACTACCACAATAATTACTGTATTACCATAACATCGCATTACCTGACATCATAACTGTATTAACTACCGACATCACTGTCCTAAGTACATAAAAATCACCTATACCATTTACGTGTGTGTGTGTGTGTGTGTGTGTGTTATTTGTACTTTCCTTCAGTAAGATTCGTACACAGACTAAGCAGTCTGTTTCCTGTGGCCCTCAAATCCTCCCACGTACAAAGAGATAGCCCATTACACCCACACAGGTCTTCACCTTCGCATTACTCTCCAACAGTCTGTACTGACTTTGGACTATATCATTTACGACTGGCGAACTGGAAACAGCGGGTAAGTTTTCATGGAATGTCGATGGGTCTTGTGCAAGAGCACCTAAGGATATTTTAATGCATTTCAAATCCTCAAAATGTTTCCCTGCTTCAGCCGGGATCAATTCCGTGAATCTACGATCACCAGTGCCCTGCTCTATCACTAACCACCACCAATATATCACTCACTGCTGTGTGGTTATGTACTAACAGGACAAAGACCTTTCAGCTCAGTTGATGGGCAAGTACAAACTGGAGGGTGGATTTGGCAAGTAACCAAGGAAACTAATTCCTACCTCATAACTAATTCTCATCAAATATCACGCAACCACAACGAAGTATTAACGTTGTGGGAGCAGTACACTTCCGTCAGCATAAAACAATGTAGCAAATAAAGCTTCTCAAGTCCCTCGATCCCAAAACGTAATCTGTTACATTTAACGATCTCTAGACGATTTTATTCTACACTGATTTTTTTACACTGGAACTTTATATGAACTTCAGCATCCTTTTCAGTACGACAGCTCTTCTGTAAGCTGAGTAAAATGGTTTGAAGGAAGCAAGAATAAATTAAACACGCCATCGTAATGAATCCGTTAACTACCCCATAACTGCTTCATCCAGTATCATTTTCATCATTACTGCCCCCATCATGGCGATAACTGACAACATCAATTGCCTTAACCTCGTCGTAATCCTTTTAACTACCTAAATTACGACAATTACCAAGTCTATATCTCACATTTCAACTACAGAACATGACAGAAACACAAGTATATAGCAAGCAACAACTGCTGCATTTACCACGCGACCATTGACATCATTTTTTTGTTTTTGCCTCTCTTTCCATTCTCATGATTATTTTTATAAGTGCCATACTACTACTACAATGACAGCACTACCAACAACACCACTCCCCCCCCTCTCTCTCTCTCTCTCTCACACACACACACACACACACAATCTGCATCACAGTTACAATCATTACCACCATCACCACCACACTACAACCACCATTTCACACCACCACCACCACCACACTACAACCACCATTTCATACCACCACCACAATCACACTTCAACAACCATTTCATACCACGACCACAACTACCACACTACAATCACCATTTCACACCACCACCACCACACAACCACCATTTCATACCAACACCACTACCACACGTCAACCACCATTTCATACCACCACCACCACTACCACACTACAATCACCATTTCACACCACCACACTACAACCACCAT